>JAOEHX010037099.1:0-22879 GCA_025448015.1 Bolborhynchus lineola
GCACCTCCTGTATGAAGATAGGATGAGAAAGTTGGGGCTGTTCAGCCCGGAGAAGAGAAGGCTGCATGGAGACCTCAAAGCAGCCTTCCAGGATCTGAAGGGGGCCTGTAGGGATGCTGGGGAGGGACTCTTCATTAGAGACTGTAGTGATAGGACAAGGGGTAATGTGTCCAAACTTAAACAGGAGAAGTTTAGATTGGATATGAGGAAGAAGCTCTTTACTGTAAGGGTGCTGAGGCACTGGAATGGGTTGCCCAGGGAAGCTGTGAATGCTCCATTGATGGCGGTGTTCAAGGCCAGGTCGGACAGAGCCTTGGGTGGCATGGTTTAGTGTGAGGTGTCCCTGCCCATGGCAGGTGGTTTGGAACTGGATGATCTTAACGTCCTTTCCAACCCTAACTATTCTATGATTCTATGATTCTATGATCAAGTGGCATGTTCTGTGGGGTTTGGACAGATGCTGAAACAATGGAAGAAAAAATGATTCTTACTGGGAGACTAAGGAAAAATAAAGAGACTACAGACTGACCGAAGTAAAACAGAATAGCTTGATTCCTAAAAGTTTTGATTTCCCAAAGCAAACTGCTTTGGGGAAAAATCTTTTTTTAAGTACATTTTCTCATTTCTGCTTTAATTTCTGTGTGCATCAACTGCATCTGAACTTTTGTGTGAGGTTTCTGTAAGTTTTACAGAAACTCTGCTTTATTTCTATATGTTCTTGCAGAAAGCAAACAATGACTAATGGACTTTATTAATCCATGGGACTGAGATTCTAGCAAACAATTCATCACATCCGTGATGTCAAATACTGATTATTTGTGGATGGGTGTTTTCCTCCTTTGAACATACTATATAGCAATGCTGCTAAGAAAAGGCATTTTAAAGTAGGCCAATTACTTTCTTAATTGTTGCCATGCTTAGTTTTTAGGCTTGATTTAGCTTTTTTGTTTCCATATTCCAGATAGAGTGGCCAGTGAAGGCATCCGTTAGCATCTCTGAGACACAGCTTAACAGGACCTGTTGTACTTAATGCAGTACGAACAATTTTCTAATACAGATCACGCAAGCAACTGATAAAATACATCTATTATTGCATGGGAATATGGCATCATTGGAATGTGTCTTATAAAACAAGATCTTAAGATTCTTAAGTACAAATCCTCCAGCTTGCAAAGTTTTCCTTTCCAAAGGATGAAATCAGCAACATTCTATAAAGATCTTAGGCAATATTTCAACAATGAAATATAGAAATGGTGACAATCTTCATAAATTGGTGTGTAGATTTACAGAAGTCTGACAGTCCAATAGTCTTCTCCCCAGACACTACTGTATTATTTATTTCTCCTCTAGTGTTTTCATTCCTTACTGCCACTAAATGTTCTTTATCTCACTCCATGATTTTCACTTCATCTCTGTTTCCACTTAAACAACTCACCAATTATAAAAAGAAACAGTAAGATAAAGTTGCACTATATAATCTGCTTTAACAAGTTTAACTAAGGTGATAATTTGAATCTAGAAACAGAAAAACCTTACTTTGACCACTTCTTTATGTTTAACTGTTTGTCTGGACAAATTCAAAGTCCTGCATGTGGGAGAGTTTAACACCTCCCACTCCCAAATATTATTGGCTGGGGACTGACTGCCTTAAGAGTTCTGCAGAAAAGTCTTGAGACATGAGCCAGCAATGCGCCCTGGCAACAAAGAAGAGCAGCAGCATCCAAAGCAATAAGAGCAGGAGCAGATCCATAAGATCCCTCTATATTTAGTACTTGTGACATCATACATAGACACTGCACGCACTTTTGTGCACCCCAGTGCAGAAAAGACACTGACAAATTGCAGTGAATTCATTCAAGAGCCACACAGGTGGTTGGGGATGGAGCACTTGCCCTGTGCAGAGATGGGCTTGTTCGGCCTGGAGAAGGGACAGCTTTGGAGGCACCTAACAGCAATGCCTCAGTGCCTACAGGGAGGTCATCAAGAAGACAGGACGAGCTCTTCACAACGCTGCAGTGCAGGGACATGAGACATCAGCTTGACTTCATGATGAGGACTAAAAGACTGAGCAGGTTGCCCAGAGGAGCTGCAAGACCTCAATCCCAGGACTTCAAAACCTACCTGCACAGTGCTATAAATAACATTGACCAACTTCACTGTTGACCTTGTTTTGAGTGGGTGGTTTCCCAAGGTCACTTGCAAATTGAATGACTCTGTGATTCTATAGGTATAAATATTTTTTACTTGCCTTTCACCAATTGCTTAAAAAAATCTATTATGCAGTGACCCTCAGTACCCACATTTACAACTGCTTGTTGACATCTTTAGATGAAATACACTGAATTGTTCTAGAAAAGCCAACATATTGAAAAGAATAACCAATACTTGAAGTAATAGCACAATAACTGTACATTTCAGCACTGATTTTGTAGCAAATAAGTTTTCAGATAGCAGGGCCTCTTCAGGAGCTAATGCCTTCTTACGGTGACTTCAATTGCTGGTAAGTGTAAGGATAGAGGCAACTGACTCCTTTGGTTTTGGTTTAGTTTCGGGTTTACTTTTTTCTTCATTTATGACATGATCATACTCCAACAACTACCTTAAAGAATTATAAAGATTAGAGGAAATTCATTCATTTTGGACCTCCCTTTTCTCTTCTTGCAGAAATACAGAGGTAAACCAGGCTATAAAAGCAGGGGTGGTAAAATAACTACAAAGCTATTCATGCAGAAGAGATTTCAAGAGACTGTGATTTATTTATAGTTAGAATTTTCTAACTAGAAAGATCCCTTTTGCAAGAAAAGAGATGCCAAAAGCCCAGAAGGAAGGTTGATTTTGCATTGCAAAGCAAACCTAACCAACCTACTTAAGTTCATCTTGGGTCTTGGAAGCCTGTGTTCTTCTATGTGTTTGATGTAGATTCTCGGGAAGAAATTAAAATCTGCGTCGAGGGGAAACCTCATCTCCTTTAGACTTCTGAGGTCTGAAATCAGTGGGATATATTTCATCTGTCTTTATTTCATGCTGAGTGAAATTCTTACATATTTCTAGCTTTCACTACACATATTTTAGGAGTGCACTTATTCCACATTACATTGGGTAATTGTTAAAGGTACTACTGCTCTGCACAGACTGACATAATCCTATACTTACACCACTGTGGCTCACAGCGAGACAGCTTTAATCCATCATTCCTCCCAATCCACCACAATATATTACATTCTGTTTTCAAAGACATTAAATTAGGCTATTAAGTATATTATTTGCAATGTACTTTTAGTCCAGTTTAACAACATGAATGTTCCTGTCTGCTACTACTAAAGAGCTTTTAGTGCTATTATAAGGATATTTCTAAGAAATGCAAAAGAATCAACATAAGGTCATAATAAACTGTAAAGACATTCATTATGCTTTTAATTTACCCAAACTAATATCGTGTTTCAGCTTTACTGTTAAAATAACAGGGAAGAACAATTTGTTCTTGTGTTGTGAATACAAACATCAGTTGGGTTTAGAGAGGTAGTTTTAATATTTTTGCATTTTTGCCCAAGCACTGATTTGATATTATTTCCATTCCTCTCAATTAGATAATAATTTATTATGGAATGAAGGTCACAGGCATTGGCAGTGGTGTTTTATTCATTACTGCCTCAAAGACAGAGGTTCGAGCATCCACAGATCTGACATCCTGAGGAAATGATTCCATCATTTACTGTAACATGTGCCTGAAGAGACCTTTTAGAACATACTTTATCAGAAGTTTTCGCCTTCCCAATTTGCCACAGTCCAGCTTGCTGCACCACTGCCAACTGATTCTATGTAAAAGCACATTTGATTGAAGTATAGAAGGTTTTTATGAACGACAAAAAATATCCCAACAAAAATTATATTTGTGAAGATGATGACTCAAAAGTTAAAAGGGGGTGCAAGAATAAAGAAAAAAAAACAAACAGAAAACCAAAGATGCTCACTGTATTGATTCCTATGGTTTGTCTTATCACAGTGGACTATCATCAGACCCAAAGACAACTTATTAGGAGTTGGGAAGAATTCAATTAACTTGATTAAAATTGTCTGGTTTTGCAGGCATCACGTTTCTTACCTATTTTGATGTCTTAACAAGCAGAATTGTAAAATCATCTGCTTTTTTTTCCATAAAGAATTGTATTTTCTTTTGGCAGTCACGTTTTGCATATTCGTGTCCTGTGTTAGAAAACATTTGTAAGCAGCAGTCCTATGTCCTACATCAACAAACTTTTACAGTGACTAAATTACATAATTTTTCTCAAGTTTTTAGTTATATCATCATATCCTCTGTAATTATAAAATTCAACGGATACAAAGGCTGTTTTGAAACTAGCTGATAGTAGAGACACTTCTGTTTGATGAAAGTTTTTGTCTGATGAAGGATTTGGAGTGGGTTTTTTTGTTCAGTATTTTTGGTGGGTTTTGGTTGCTGGTGGGTTTTTTTGAGATTAAAGCAGTTTCTCAAAATATTTGTCTGCAGGAGTCAGCCATGCAGTTTCACACAAGTAATGAAAGGAGGCATCAGCCAAGCAAGGATCCAATTTGTAAAAGCCTTCACTTTATCACTCCGCCCTAGAAGGATGCTCTATGAAGCAACTACATGAGCTGTTCATAATAAATGACCCTGAGAGGAAAGTGATTAATCATTTTTGCAGTTGTTAGTTTAGCAAGGTGAAATACGTCCCAGTGGAAGAAGATTGCTTTAATGCTACATATTTAGAGGCATGAACTCAGTGGCCACGGTAGTTGGGTATAAAATCTGGAGGTATGAAAGTTATTTCAAGAAACTTATTTGCAAAAGGACAGCTGTGGAGCCTTCTTTTTAAAGCACAGTCAAATGAGCATTAGAAAAGAGTAATCTCTTCTGGCACATACATGAACTGGTCATATGGTTTGTATATGCAAGAAGCTAGGATCACACTAAACAGATGGCACGCAAAACACTTCCTTTTTTGCTCTATGTACCAAAGGAGAAAACAATTGACACACAAGATATGCCATGACATATTGTCACAGTCTGCTCTGCATTTATCTGGAACATTTCATAACATGGTTTGCTCGAAATGGGATGCTATAAACCAGTCTTGAGCGTAAAGGTCTCCCCAGCAAATTTTCCTTGGTTTCTCTTTGCTTTCTCCTTTCTTATAGCAGGTCAGTCATTTTGGCCAAAGTTTTCACTGCTATCAACTGAGACACCAGGTTATACTGCACGAGCACCATGGTTACTCTCTCCCAGCAGCCTTTTGCAGCGGTTCATCACCACTCATCTCACACAATGGAAGCATAACATGAGACACAAATCCACTTGGGTATCTAATTCTAAGTAATAAGTGAGACATATATAACACGTGCTGTCAGGCCTTCGATTACATATAACCAGAACTGAACAGGATCTGAACACAATGACAGTTAACCTGCGCCATCAGCTTTAGCAGGAGCTGACTTCCACCTGTTATTTCTGAAAATGTCCTTAGGAAGTGGCTGAGGGAAAAGAGCACTGATTTCTAATCTAGCTCTAGCACAACGAATGACTCAGTAATATTCATGGGCATTAATACTCCACGATTATTGAAGTATTACAGCAAATGGGTTTAATCTTCTGGCAAGATGAGTTTCTGCCAAAGTTCCCATGAGCTTCTAAGAGAAACCACATACTGATTTTCCATTCCAGGGGTATGGAGTATCATTTAAGATGCTTAACTGTATTGGATATTATACTGAATATTAGCCAGTTATCATATAGATTTTTAGAAGTATCCCATAAGCATTTAACAATGCAATTGTTCCACTAATCTCTCTAACAAATGAACACTTTATACAGTTTGCTTCCTTACAACAGAACATTTCTAGTTGTTCAGGTTCTTCCCTGAAATCCTGGATAGTGAGATATCATATTTCATTACCGCCTACTGAATACCTTCATCCATATTCCCACCTAATTGGAAATTACTGTGCTTGTTATTTATAGCTTATGCTTGTCTCACTGCATCCTGATACTATTATTGTTATTATTAATCCCTTCATCATGTAACAGTAGTATGTGATACATCAAAGTCATCTGTTATCAGCTTGTAACTGTTACTCCCTAAAGTGCTGTCTTTTACCTCTGATAAAAGTTCTGCATTAAATTTTCTTCTGGTAAGATCCTTTAAGCCATTAGTTTGACTAAAGAGTGCTACAAATGACCAGTGATGAGATCTTTCTGTTTTAAACCCAGTCGCCAATCCTTTATCTGCAAGCAGGCAATTTTTCCATTTTAATTGTAATTCTGTTTAAAGTGTTACAAGTACACAGGGTGAGCACTGACTGGGTATTCTTCTCCTGTGCATTAAAGCACTTCTGAGTGCACAATGAGATTATCTGTTAGATTTCTACATTTGTAATTTCAGTGAAAAGGACAGATTGGTTTTGGACAAAGACACTAGTGAAATAAGGTACTACCTACATTATTTTAGTCATATTATTTACTGCATCTATGAGCTGCTTTGGGCTTATTTCCCTAATTATAAATGGAGACAGAAATGGATCTTTTCCCCCAATTTTTGCTTGGTTTTTCTATTTAGACTAGGAGGTCTTTGTGAGTAGGACTTTATACAGTAAGATCTTTATATTACATCTAAATATCTTGGGCCTCTTTTTCCTTACTGGACCCCTACAGATCTTTTTAACATAAATATATGGTATTAATAATATAAAAATAGAGAGAAATGTATCATCACTTAAAATGCAACACACGACAGTGACATTGATGCAGCTTTATCTTTATCAGGACAATGCCTGTAGAAATAATTTATTAATGCCAATTAATAGAAATGGTAATCTGGGACGCTTTTCATGCCATTAAAGCAAAGTCAGCATAACTAAAGAATACATTTTAATATTATTACAAATAAGACATACTGAAAGTCATTGCAAATAGGATTAAGACATGGTTACAGAACATCAAAACAGCCATTTGTGCATCAGTTTCAAACTTCTAGACTTTGTTTCCAAGGTTCTGCATAGAATCATAGAATCATTGAATAGTTTGGGTTAGAAGGACCTTAAGATCATCCAGTTCAAACCCCCCTCCCATGGGCAGGGACACCTCCCACTAAACCATGCCACTGAAGGCTCTCTCCAACCTGTTCCTGAGCACTGCCAGAGATGGAGCATTCATAACTTCCCTGGGCAACCCATTCCAGTGCCTCACCACCCTCACAGGAAAGAATTTCTTCCTTATACCCAATCTAAACTTCCCCTGTTTAATAGCTTATTCAGCTTATCAAAAAGAAGGTTGAAAGGTGACCTGGTGACTTTGTTGAAGTACATTAATAATGTTACCTATTTTGGGGACGTTCTGCTTGACAAATACCTAACAAAGCCATTTATAAAAGTGGAAGCTGGAAAACTAACTTTTGAGGTATTTTGCCACAGTAAAGTAAAGATTTGGGGAGTAAGAGAATTAAAGTACTTAATACTTAACCAAGATAACTTGAGACAGAAGCCTCAGCATCCTATTCTTTTCTGCAAAAAAAATAAAAAATCAAAGGAAGCACTGCACACAACTTCAAAAGAAAGGTTCAAGAGACAATGCAGAGAACCACAACCTCGTCATCCTCACTCCAGTCCCTGGGAAAACCATGGAGGTGATTCCTCCTGGAACACATTTCAGCGTACACAAACGAAGAGGTGGTCAGGTCAGCACAGTTTTGCCCACCATAACTCACTGCTGACCCAGCTGATTGCCTTCCATGATAAAAATGATAAGATCTCTGGGTGAGCAGAGTGCTGGCTGTTGCTTACCTTGTCTTCAACAAGGCTTTTGGTCCTGCCTCCTTCCCTGGAGGCTTTCAAGTCTCTTTCTGAACAACTAGGTTTCAGTTCAGGGCTGACCAGTCTTTGAGGAGGAGATTGGGCTAGAGTCCTCCTGAGCTCCCATTGAGCCTGAGCTATCCTGTGATCCTCAGTAGGTTCTTGTTCCACAAGAGGACTGAGATCTAACATGGGCTGGATGACTCTTCTCCAATGCCTGTAAAGACAGTCACTACAATCTTAATTTAAGGAAGTTCAGCGTAGTGGCTAAATTAGTTGGGATGTACACCAGAAAATCAAGGCAGTCTGGTCACCATTATCTGCAGTCCCCAAGAATGAATTAAATTGTGTTCTATTTTTATTCAGCTACTAGTAAGTTTTCTACAGTTTGAAAGGCAGGAGTCAACCTAGGATGTAGTAAGTGCTCATTCTGGACTTGGAAATTGTAACTCCTATTTCGCATGCCTACCTACAGACCAGGATTTCCGAGTTACTATTAAAACACCGATGGTACTCACAGATCTCTTCTAGTTCGTATCTCACAGGGTGGAGAATGAGCACAAGGGAAGACCCAGAAGTAGGCCAGTGAAAAAAAAAAAACCCTGTTTCCCAGATTTATTTCCATATTAGAGGTGTAATCCTACATACTAAATGATTTTAAGCACAGATAAAGTATAACTGATTATTACTGGTATTATATTTTCCAGTATCTTGTTGTTTTCTTGTTGAAAGAAGTTATGAAGAGAACACCAGGAAAAAAACACTGAAATCTTATAATCAAAATGTCTTGTGGGTTCATCATTTCAATTCAGTTTTGTACTTTCATAACACAGGACAATCACAGCAGATTAGGATTTGTCATCACAAACTCTGTATGAGCTGCACAACAATTACCTTGTTACACAAGCATCACAAGGCTTGTTAGCGCCTTAGGGAAGAATCCCTCGTGCTGTGTCACTGCACCTTATCATAAATTATACTCATTAACAGTGTATGAATAATGGTGGTTTGCAGTGATGACAAAAGACCCAGATGATATTATGTGTTATTTAAAACCTTACTATCTGTTTACCTATCTCCTGCTGGACATCCAAGGGCCTAATAAATCATATTAAATGGTTTATTTTTCAGTTTGTAGCTGTTCCTAACTGGTGTTCAGTTTACAAACCCTTCCCCAATGTATTAGAAGCATGTCATGAAAAGTCCTGGTCATGCAACTAAAAGTGAAACAACAGGAAAGGCTGCAGGAGCTAGGACTAGGACTCAGGAGTGTTGAACACTTGCTTCTAGTCTGTATCCTACTAATCTTTGTGTTCCCACTGGTCCTCCACTCTGGAGAATGAATTAGTTAATGAGATATTGGGACCTTAAAGTTAGTAGTCCTAATTAGAACTTCCCAACCCCTAAAAAAATCCACCTTAAGAAACAATCAGGGCTTCCTGATAAGAAGCTACTTCTTGCAAAGGTTTATTTATGTCTTTGCAACTCAGATACAACTGCAGAACAGATTAGACAAAAAAAGCATAGGTTTTCTGGAGCATGGTATATGTACTGAGTTATGACTGCAGAACTGCAGCTTGATTTGAAATGTTCTTTGCATTGTCTTCCCAGTACAATGCTAAATTCCCATCTCAAATTAAATATATACCTAGCAAACAGTAGAGGTCACTTAGCTGTTTCATAGAATGCTATTGGACTAGATTCTTGCTTAAATATCATAGAATCATTAAATGTTTAGGGTTGGAAGGGATCTTAATGCTCATCCAATTCCAATCCCCTGCCATGGGCAGGAACACCTTCCACTAGACCAGGCTGCTCCAAGCCCCAATCAACCTGACCTGTCCAGAAATATTACTTACAATTACATTGCAAGTTATTTACAGAAAAGAACATTCATAAAAAACACAGGGCACCCAACTTTTTTCAAACTAGAATGGATGCTGGACAAATCTCAGTCATCCAGACTGATACTCAGCCAGGTAAATTTCCTGATTTCACAATGTCTGTTGCCTCTAAAAATCCCATCAGAAAACATCTTTTTGTATTAGCTAGAAAGGCAGAAAATATGCCTTAGAGAGATCTACTTCAAAAATTACTATGAAGTTTCAGTAGACCATCACATTATACAAATGGCATTTTCATCTACACATCAACTATCCTTGCTTTAAAATTAGTGGCAATAAATACACCAGAAGTTGGTATTTTCCCTTTTCCAAAGTATATTATTTCAAAGCATAATCTACTGTAAACATTATTTCATATATATTGATCAATAGACTTGTTTTTCTGTTGCTTTTCATTGCTAAGACTCAACATGCATTAGCTGTATCTACCACTTTTTATGTCAAATACTGGTAACAATTCTTTTCACTATTTTTGAGAATGTGACAAAGAAGCGGGAGGCTATAAAATCTATTTCCACTGCTAACATAGATTCACGAACTCAGACACAGCACTGAACTTGCCTCTCTGAGTTGCTACTGATTTATTACATTATTTTCCTTCTTGAATGTACGGTATAGGGTAGGTAATGACTATAAAGTCATTCTGAGTACCAGAAAGATGTGTAACATTGATTTGATCCTTCTTTAATGTTGCTTTTTTAGCAGGTTGAACTAATATGTTTCATCATCATCTCTAATCTAATTGGGATCACCCATGAATCCTGTTCACAGACGCTTGCAGAAGTACCAGAAAATCACCTTGTCTCACTTATAAATAAAAATCTCTGCATATATGGTTTGAGAAACAGATCATTCCTTTGGAAAAAGGATTCCAGAGCTGGTTGTGTGTGATAACCATTGTGATATCTAGGTTATAGAGAATGGGAACAGAATTCACTCAATCTATACAGAAGTGGGAGCCAGATTCCACACAGATGCACAGCAAGAAACAATTCTGACAGGTTAAAACGGGAAAAATTTCAACTGGCTCTAAAGAAAAAATGGTTCAACATGAGAGAGATGAAATAGTGGACAAATCCCTTAAGACATGCAAAACTCCCCTAGACGAAGCTCTGTCTTTGAAGCTAGTCCTGAGCTGAGTACCGCTTTGGCACAGATGGTTTCCAGAAGTCTCTGCCTACCTAAATTCTTATAATAGAATGCCCAAGTTTGTGTTTACTCATTTACCCTAAAATTTCATTATTTTGAACTATTAGCAATAAAACTGCTCAAAGCTTTTACTGAAGGGACAAAAACCTAACAAATGATTGGCAAATGTTTGCAACAGATGGAGATACAGAACACATGTCACCAGATAAAAGTAAGTTAGAAACAAAATGAATACTGAACTTGATGATCCAAGGTTAATAATACAAGCATTCTAGAACCCATCATGATCACTAAAGTTATTCCCTGTTTCTGAGAAAACATCACAGAAGTCTATACAAGTCCTAATTCTCCCAGTAAAAGTAGTTTCAAATCTTAGTATTTTTTTGTTAGAAAGATTATTAAAAATATATTCTAATATTATAGTTTCTATGCAAATATATTCTAATATTTTAAGCTGAAACGTTTTAAGTGATATATCAAAAACTTCACTCTTTTTAGCTTACAAAGGGTGAATTTCTACTGTATTATATTCAAAAATGCTTTGGAGAACTTAAGCCATCTAAAGAAAACACAATCATTAATCCTTTACACAAAACAGGTACAGCCCTTAAAAGACAATTCATTTTGAGAGAAAGTGCAAATTTCTGTTCAAACATCAACCTACAAATGCCTTAAAATGTATACAAAAGCTGGTAATGTTCAAGCAAAAATGAAGAGAAACTGGAAGTGTTATGAATATACCAACATGATTAAAAACAGCAAAACACCGTGTGATGTTAATAAGCCTAACTAATAGAAAGAAGGACTCAGAATTGTCCCGTTTATCTGAGGAGTCAGCGGGAAGGGAGAAGCAACTCCAGAGAGCAATTACTGTGTCTCACCAGGCGGGTAGGGGGGGAGGTGATCTTTCACAATAGTCTGTATGGTTCACCGGAGAAACCACATGCTCTCCAGAGGTTAAAAAATGGAACAACAACTATTGTAAACTTCCCTAAAACTGTGTCAGGAGGAACAAAAGTTTTGGTAAGTTCGCATTCTTATAAAAGACACGAAGTAGGAGAAGGAAAGGGGAGGTAAAGAAAAAAAAGAGGAAAGAAACCAGAGAAATAGAATCACCACCTCGTGTTTCCAGCGATGTTTTCCCTCTTTCAGCTGTAGTCCTTGGAGTCCTCGTGGTCCTCGTGGTCCGGGCTCCCACCACAGCCCAGGATGCAGGGATGCATGCCACGTGGCAGAGCAGCCGCTGCCCTTTTATAGGGTCCGGCTCTCCTGGACCCCTCCTACGGCACAGACTCATCCGCAGGGGTCCGCTGAGCCCCGGGCTCAGCTCAGGGTGTGCCCCGACGGGCGCCGCAGTGTCTGCGCCGCTGTTCGCTCCTGGGGCAGTTGCTGTTCACGGCCTCAGGGCAGGCAGCACAGGGAAGCATCCCCCACGTTGGTGGGGCAGGATCCCTGCCGGGCCCCGCTGCCGTTTGCCCAAGCGATAATGAGCTCTCAGTGCCCTCTTTTGAGCTGTTTTGAGACGAACACAGAAGGGGTCTCGACCATCACAGCAATTCAGCCAGAAATGGTTATCTAGACCCAGAAGCTAAGAATCATTGCTCCTCATTTAGGATTTCCATGTTAGTTGAAATGAATCCAGGCTTAACTTACCGTGAGGAATAGCTTTTTTCTACTTCAAGAACTGAAATGAGCAGAACAAGCATAAAGCAACTCTTCAAATACTAGTGGGATAAAAGCTGAAATGGTTACCTAGTTACTCAAAAATTACTGGCAAGAACCCTACAACAGTATTCAGCAAAATTATACCATTAAAAGTACGTTAGTACAACTATAACAGAAATGTGTGACATAGTAAAGGCTATAATCTGGAGATAACCCTTTATAGGTTACATAGGTCCATGCTTACATGTGCATCTCCATCAGTAAATGGAATAGATCAGGGGCCATTCTCTACTATGAAGAGCAAGACCCACAGCACACTTCACCATGCATTTCTTTAGTGAAATAGGATGAATCCTACCATGCTGCCAGCTGAAAGCAGCCTGTGCTTTGTGACATTCTTTAGGTCATGGTGGACATTTGTTGAGAGCAGACAACACACAACAAAGTATATGACAAAGCCCAGGCCCTTTCTAGCTTAAAAATACAGATGGCTCATAAACCTTACTTTGACAGGAAGTGCTTGTGTAGAGATTGTAGAATTGGGATGATGCACTGCCACAGATTTCTCTAAATTACACTCGGTGAAGTCAAGGTTGGGGGAGATGATCTGTGGTATTAGCTTTGGGCACCTCTCTAATCAGGTCCTAGATGTTGTTCAAACAGATAGGAAGATTAAGGCTCTGTGTCCTCACATATACAGCACTTTTTCAAAGGAACTTTTTATTCTGGGTTTGGCAACATTTCCTATTCCTTCCTAAAGTCTTTTGTAAGCTGTGTTCCTGATAAAAAGGCACTGCAGCTGCACTGGGGCACAGTACCTGCCTATAAACTGGAGGTGAACACAGTGTAGACTGGAGAGAGGCATAGACCAAGCCAATAATAGTATATTATTCACTGCTTGATTTGATTTCTGGTCAGTGGTATGATTTCCCCAGAATGAACTGTGACATTTCCTACAGCTGCCTCCTCCGCATATAAAACAGGGTTCTGCTAACCTGGGGCTGCCACAAGGGAAAATGTTTGCCAGCTCTAGCTCTTTACACAGTGTAAGAAAGAAAAGAATCCAATACAACTATGCCGTACAGTTCAATCATAATGATTCCCTTTCAGGATAACAGAAAGAACAATGCGTTTAGAAATGCTTGGTGAAGCCACAGTCTTGTTATCATTCAATAGTTTGATGTAAACATAATCCGTTCTCAATATGAGTTTAAAGTTGCAATCTTATTTTGTACATATGCTGAACTTAATAGAAAAACAAGGTTAAAACCAGCATCATCCTGATGGTGTTTCTATGTGTGCTTTAATAGTGCCACCTGTGTTACTTTCCTTTTCAGCTTATTTTTTCACGTGCATATTATTTTATTCCTTTGATTTGGTTGACTGCCTTCTTCAATCATTTCACTAGGAAAAGAGCTCTAAAAAGATGAATAAAACAATAGGCATTTAGAATAAAAATGCTCCCTAATTGAGGCAATTTCATAGAAGTAGTTCTACTGGGGTTTTGTATAGCATGTTGCACCTGGTTTGTTTTTCTGGCATTCATTTAAAATATGGTACATCTCTCACACCAAAGTCACATAATGGTATCTTATGCAAATATTTTGTCACAAATCCATAGGCAAGCTAATTTGATGGTCCTTATATGGCACATAAACAATTTTGAATTAACAGCTCATAATGACAGATACCTCAAGTTACAGGTGCAAGAACAGCTTAAAAGAACTATTTTTGTATCCTGGCATGGTAACGTGCAGTATTGTGTATTAAACTGCAGAAACAAGTTGCTGAATATCTGTCCAGCTTCTCATTTATTGTTAATTATTTCATTTGCTAGGACTTTTAGAAGTTGTTTCTGTTGAATAATAATTTAATAGTCTATTTTACTTTCCATTTCATCAGCATACAACAAAACACAGTAAAAACAATATAGTGATAAATGGCTAAATCCCTCAGTGCCAACTCAGGTAGAAAAATTTCTTGCTGGAGATAGATAACAGGAATAGTTTCAGTATAATAATTAAATACATTAACACTCCCCAAATTTTGTGTCAGTTTTAAAGCAGAATGACCCAGCTACAACTGAAGTGGACAGAAAGCTTTTCTTTAAATTGGATGGAAGACAACCTGGTCCTGAAAAACACCCTGACACCTCGACAGCATCTCTAAAGAACACCAGATTTGGAATTCTGCATGTGTACCATAGCGCTGACACCACATAAATTTCTGCCAGTTCAGAGTATGAGTTTTAGGAATGACGGATGAACTGCAACTCCGAGAAAAGTTATGCAGCCTCATTTCCAACATGTTCAATTGACCTAAAACCGAGGTATGTTGCAAAGGAAGAAGGCAAAAGCTAAACTGTTTTCCTCCAGTGTAGAACCCATTTGCAAGGGCAAAGATTCTCTTTTGAAACCATGATTGAATGTTGTGCTGGTATTACAATGAATTGAATCAATGCTTGGTTTAAACTGAATTTTATGATATTAAAAGAACAATACAAGAAAAACATTGAAACATAACAAATTAAAAATATTTAACAATAATAACTTAAAACAAACAGACTTACCAATCTGTCAGTAATATTTTAATGTCAGTTTTCTTAACAGTAATGGGAGCCTGGAGAAAGAGGAAGAAACGAGATTTCTCTCAGTGGCTTTATACAGCAAGGTAGGAGTCAGAGGAGGGTGGCAGTGAATCAGATGCCTCAGGTCAGTGGAGTTGCCTCCAGCACATCAGTGCAGGTTCCTGAGTCTTCTGGTATGATACAGATTTACACCAGAAGGGCATCTGAGAGCAAATATTAGAGCACATATTCATGGTTTTGCAGTCTTTTCTATAGATGTCTTTATGATGTACAAGATATACATTTTATAAACTATTATAAAGCGTCACTAAACTACACAAAATTAGACTTTTTAAATTTATATGAGATAGATATAATCCCTTCTGTTAGAAAAATTAAAGGTAATTGGCTAATTGCCTGTAATCATAGGAGATGTGGGGCAAGCCATAGAGTCATAGAGAATGGTTTGGGTTGGAAGGAACCCTAAAGATCATCTACTTCCAAGCCCCCTGCCATGGGGGCAAATCACAAATCTTGATTCAAGTTCTATTTGTTAGCTTCTATGTATCAAGTAAATTCAGTAAAAATATATTAAACAGAACAAGAATTTTATGGACTTGTCATGGTTTAACCCAGTAGGCAGCTCAACACCACTCAGCTGCTCACTCACTTCAACACCTCAGTGGGATACAGGAGAGAATCAGGAAATAAAGTAAAATCTCTGGGTTGTGCTAAATAGGACATAAATGGAAGGCATAGTAACTACCACATAATCAACAACATCATCTTTAACAACAACAACAGCAGTAACAGAACAGTGATGATTATTATGATGATGGAATTAGAATACAGAGCACAAGTGATGTACAATGCAGTTGCTCACCACCCACTGACCAATGCCCAGCCAGTTCCCATGCAGACTCCCTTGCCAGGTTTCCCCCTAGTTGAAATGCTGAGCTTAACATCATATGATATGGACTATCCCTTTGGCTAGTTATAATAATGGAGTGAGACATTCCTGGCCCATAGGATATATGCAGTTCTACTGGGTTTACTCTCTCATTCCCATCTCTTTAGGCATCATTCAACTCTCCACAAAGCTGTTGATAGCCTGGTAATTCTCTTTATTGAAAAATAATTATAATAATAATAAAAATGAGATTCCAAAAAGCTGGTTAGCATTAGTGTATTAGTAGTGCACAGATATTCCAGAGAGAATCAAGCTCGCTCTTTGTTTTCTCAAAAGATTTTCTATTCAAAAACTGATCAGTTTAACCAAAATTTATGTGACAGATAAGAAATCACAGCTAAATTTAACATGGCTTTAGGCTGCAGTGAAATATTTAAATTAACTGAAACAAAATTAATGAGGCCAGAGAAGATTCTAAATGTTATTAGACTAAAATGGCAATTATTTGTAAATGCAATGGTACACAGGCTGTTACATGAGAAGACGAAATGTTCTATGTATGGGTGGGTTGAGTAACATAAAATGATTATGACACTTGAAATAATGACACCGGTAAAAAATGGCACCTCACACAATGTAATCTCTGCTCTGTTTTCCTTTAATACCATTCACTGCATTGGGCTTGTACTCTGTGTAGAGAGGCTTAATATTTTATCTGAGGAAATCCCCCTCACTCTCCTTCAGAAGCAGATAATGACAGGAAATATTCCTAACAGCATCAGTCATTCATAAACACTGCTAAGTATTATGGGATTTTATCCCAACATCATTTTATGCTGCTGTGATTCAGAAGTTTAATGAATTAGATTGCATTTCTAGTAGGAGGCTCTATGGGACAAGAACATCAAATAAATATCTTCTTAAACTGTATTTTTTTGAGTCTTTTACAAATTCTTCCCTTCAAACAAACTGATCACTTCATAAAACCAGGCAGATAAACATAACCAATTCATGTAAATAGCACATTTTTTTCTGGCTACTAACCTAAGTGCTAAACTTTTTTTCATTATTACTAGTGATGGCTTATTCTAATCAGGATCAGAGACACCAAACTTAGGCACAACATCAGTCTGAGGTTTTTATGCCACTATTTGGTTTATATTTACTACCCATTACATTTTAATTCAAAACCTACTCCGAAGTTGTATTTCCTTACCAGATGGCTGTGGATCTATGGTGTTATCAGTCTGAATTTCTCAGCAACTCACACCAAACAGTTCTTTCTATTTTTACCCCCACTACATAGTTATTCACAAAGAAAACTACTGCTTATTTTCAGCATGGCTAGCCACACACTGAAACTGATGGATCAGGAGTAGAATCAAACAGAGAGAAGAACCATCTAATAAAATAGAACAGCTATGAGTGGAGGCATGAAGGGCAGAAGGAGAGAACTTACACAAAAATTAAGGACAGTAAATAACATTGAGGGACAGCTGGTTTATTGATGGACAGTGGGATATTTCCCAAAAGGAAGCTGACCAGACACATGGAGTTCTCAAAAGCAAAGCAGAAAATAGCCACA
This sequence comes from Bolborhynchus lineola, assembly GCA_025448015.1. NCBI lineage: Eukaryota > Metazoa > Chordata > Aves > Psittaciformes > Psittacidae > Bolborhynchus > Bolborhynchus lineola. The sequence goes on from JAOEHX010037099.1 coordinate 17,601, forward strand.
TAAAGTTTTATTGGACAGTCTTGTTCCCGAAGAATTGGCTTCAAAGTCCAAGGGGCGTTTTCTGTCTCTGTTTTGATTTATCATGATTATAAATAATAATAAAAAAGTAGAAGTACTTTTGACTGGCAGAATTAGCTCCTGCTGTCATAGAATCATTGAATAGGTAGGCTTGGAAAGGAGTTGAAGATCATCCAGTTCCAACCCCCTGCCATTGGCAGGGACACCTCACACTAGTCCATGTCACATCATGTCACCATGTCCGTCCAGCCTGGCCTTGAACACTGCCAGGAATGGAGCTTTCATGCCAAATCATGAAGAATCTGTGTTTTGCCGAGTATCAGTAAAGCCATGGAAAGGGTGGTTCCAAGGTACCTCTTGATTATTGCTATTAAATGCAACTCAGAGGAAACAAATGTAAATTCCTACCATTTTGCGCTTTCTTTCAGCTTCTGGATTGTGTCTCACATTTAGCTGTTAGTAGTAATTGTTCTCCTGTCTATTCATGCAGGCATATTTTCTCAATCTATCATAAGCATTACCGGGATATTCAAGTCAAACTTGTCACTCTTTTGCCTTCTCCTGAAAATGCTGATGTTTCACCATGAGTGATGAAAAACATGTTGTTCTTCTAAATTTATGATTGCTAAAATAGTGTCTGTTCAAGCCAAATAAGATCTAGGACTGAGTTATATATTGATGATACACAAGGTTCATAGGTAAAATAGCCTCATCAAAAACGCGTTATAAAGTCTAAATAGAGGAAGTTTCATTTGGTCCATTTCAATGATGAGGAAACAGCCAGCTGGTAGGAGTGAGCACACTCAAGGTTAATATATCACAAAGAAGGACATTCGACTCTCCCTGTGCAAGGGAGTCCATTGAAAGGCAGGAGTGCAACTGTGTCAGAGTTCACAGCAATACTAGTTCTGCTTCAAGTAGTCTACTGTTTTATCAACCGCACCATATCTGAAGTTTATTAGCCACACATAATAAGTATTTAAATACAGAAATTGGGAATTTTACAGTTAGAATATGCTATATTTCAGTTAGCTGATACAACCTTGAATCAGTCTCCATGTGCATGTGTAATATGAAGGTCCTAAATCACACTGCATGAGCCTCATTCAGTTCACAGAGCAAATAACAAGGGTAAGAAAGTGCAGTTGCTTTTGTGAAGGCAAAATTATTTCATTAATGTTTTCAGATCACTCATCCAGCCTGCTCTGTAGACAGAAGGGTACATTATCTGTTTATCTGGTTATTCTGAATTTCTGAAGACATTTTGGTGATGGTAGGAAAGCTCCAAGTAGTCATTCACTTTTTAAACTATGCAATCCAGAGATCATCCATTTGCAATTGTAAGCCAAAAGGACTGGGATTCGTTTCACCCTCCCTTAACCACATAAAACCTAGGCTTTTAGTCTAAACCAGCTTCTAATGTCTTTCTTTAAGCAATGGAGATTGAAACTTCCAGATTCAATCCTAAAACAGACAACTAAGACAAATGAAGGACTATCTGAACAACCCTGTCTCACCATGATTTGCTTAAACAAGACCCTTAAACCTTCTATCATTAATAAGACAAGATTGAGTCTATTTCAAAATACACATCTCTCACTTTCCTTCCATGTTCTACCATGTATTTGTAAGGGAGCATTAAGTGTTCCAATGAAAATGAATTGTACACTTTTTTATAAAGAGAGAGCAATAGATGTGCTCATAAAACCATGCTGGAAAAATGAGGAAGTCCCGGTTCATTTGTCAGCAGGGGGCATGGCTATTCCATTATATAGCAGTTATTTGGTGTTAGAATTAAAACTGAATAATCATCTCTACTGAAAAGAGTATGTAATTATTACTAATCAGACAGTCAGTGATCCTGGTGTAAGCCTTTTGTAGGCTCTCAGTGCTATAGAAGCACACAGATGTAAAACTAAAATGCAAATGCATCAACGCATAATAAGCAAAAGGAGGGTTTCTGCATATCATTTCTAATATACATAAGTAATTAACAACCCATTACTAGCTAATTATAAATAATGATAAACTGTTTAACAAATCGTCAGATTTCAAAGAGGGAGAAAAGGTGTATAGCCATGAATTTTGCTAAAAGCTCAGTCAGTTTCCATATGCAGGTAAAAAAGCCTGAAGATTAAATCAGGTTGCTCGTGCATGACCTCAGTTCCTTGCCACTAAGCTGCTGTGACACCACACAGCAGCCTTCAGGAGAGGAGATTATAGCTGTAGTGACAGGCTTCCAACTTTTTTGTCTCATCCAAGAAGGTAACATGTACTTTCAGGATCGCTGTGTTGAAAAAGAATGCGTCTGAGTAAGGGAAAAACTACTCCTTAGATGCTTGAGATCCACATAATAACCCAATAAACCCAGTGACACTTGCAATAACCCAAGTGGCATTTGAGAAACATAAAGTCTCCCTTTAATAGTAAAAATTTTATGGTGTGGGGATGCCTCTGACCAAACCCAAAGACTGCATCAAATGAATGCTGTGGCATAGACAGTGGTTGTTTCAGTGTTACGTATCATATCACAAGTTTTGATGTGATTCATTTGATCAACAGCAAGCCTTGTTCTTCAAATCAAAATATTGGCCTAGAAACATCACAGTCAGAAAGGTGTAAAAAAAGAAATTATGAAGTAAGCTCTTTGCATTTACTAATACAGAGGTAACATATTTTAAATTGGTGGTTTTCAAAGTTTATAGCAAGAATGAGGAAATGCAGAATGAAAATCAGCTGCCCACAGCAGGTATGATAAAATGTCTAATTTGATGCAAGAAATTACTTCTGCTTAGCATGTACAAACTGATAAGGAATAGCTTATGTAAACAACAGAGAGAAGGAAGAAAGCAAAACATCATGACACCTACTATTAAGGAACAGCACCATATCAAGGCACAGCACAAGTCTAAGAACATAGAAATTCAGATTTTCTTTAGTCATGTAATATCTGATCAAATCTCCCTTATAGCTTTGTTTATGTATGGGCATGCACATATTTGTAGGCTCATACCTCCAAGCAGAGATTCCCTTCCCCTTATCCATTGAAGTGGTGAGTGGGAAGACATTGGTCCTCTGCCAGCAGGGCTGATAATGGAGTGGCAGCACACCCCAGTTGACACGAACCAGATGTAAAAGCCACTTCTGCAAAGTACTATGACACCTAAAGCATGATTTATCTCACTTTGCTTTTGATGTCCTTAGAAAAAGTACCTCCATTTGGGTGAATCCCCCGATTCTCCACTATTCACGCTAGAGAGAAACAGGCACTTTGAGAGCTTGACTACCTCAGCTACCTTAAACAGGCATTTCTCACCTTGGACTCATGCAAATCTGTTCCCCCTTTTATTTTTAATCTTTCTATATTTCCCAATCTAAAAGAGCAGCTGCATCTCCTGCAACACAGCAGAAAGAAATAGATGTGCACTGCCAAAAGTTTATGACTGTTTTACATTTATTTATTTCCTCCCACCACCACAAAACACCCCAGTTTTGTCACCCTCAATTCAATAATCAGTGCTGATCAAACAGCAGGCATTTTTGTAGTTTCTGTGACAGCCTCTTCAGAAAAAGTAACTCTCATTCTCAAAAACATTTTTAAAGGAATTGAAATGGAGCTTCACATTGAATTTTCATCCTTTTACTGGTTATTTCATTAGACTTTTAGTTCTTTCAAGCACTAAATCTGGTTCTGTGCCTTGAAGCAGCAATGTGATCTTGCCAATGGAAGTGTTGCTTACACCTTTTTCCTTCCTTTTTTGTAAGCATTCAAGGAAAAGATACAAATAGCTTGCAAAGAAAATGCTTCCTTGGGAGTAAAGTCTGTACCCATAGAGTGGGTTTTATTCCAAGTGAGATTAATTCTCCAACCTAGGGATTTCTGGAGATTGCTTCTTATGGCTGTACAACCTTTAACACAGATGTGTTTAATGGTTTGATTGCTTTGAAGTTTTATTTGTTTGGTTGCAGTTTTTGGCTGATATTTTGGGATACATTTCTAATTGACATTTTATGTTTTTTCACGTAGTCTTGCCTGTGCTCATTTAATATGTCCTTAGTTCCAGGGCTGAATAACTCACTGCAGGACCCTGAGGATTACAAGTTCACCTCACTCTGTAAGCCCTCATGCATTTCTGGAGAATTTTAGTGTAAGAAATAGAAAATAATTGGTCCCTTTTGGTATTTTTCCCACACCGTGAAATATACATACCCATGTTTTTTGTCTATCCGAGGATTATTTCTTGTTATTGGCCTAGTCATCCTGCTCTTCATTATCATCAGTGTAGCTGGAGGTTTTTCCTGAAATGCCTATGCATAACCAGTTTATCACCAGAAGATAAGAGAAAAATTCTCACCTTGAATACTTTTCAGTCTTCTAAGAAAGAGAGGGGAGGAACTGGTTGAAACAGGACTGGGGCAAGTTTTGACTGCAGATCCAGCATAGCATAGGAAGATGAGAGCTTGCTTTAAAAAAGCTGTCTCAGATACTAGAGCAGTTTGGCTATGAGCACTTGGAGAAGACCATGAGCCAGATTTCTCTATTGAGAAATAAAGCACATTAGTCCACACATTGCTTACTGCTTCCTTGGCTCAGCTGTTCGCAGCACAATGAACAGCACCACAACACTGACCAAGATTACTGCCACTAGAAAATCACACATAGCTGAGAGCAGATAGGAAGAAGACCTGCTGCTGAATCCTGTTTTCTTGGTGGGGAATGTTCAGAAGGAGCTGTCAGGCTGCAGGGATCTGAAGAGCAAAGCCCTGCAGAGAAAGACTTGGGGGTGTTGGTTGATGAAAAAATGTGCATGAGCCAGCAGTGTGCGCTTGAAGCCCAGAAACCAACCGTATCCGGGGCTGCATCAAAAGGAGCGTGACTAGCATGTCGATCCAGCCCCTCTGCTCTGCTCTCCTGAGACCTCATTTGGAGTAGTGTGTGCAGTTCTGGTGTCCTCAACATAAAAAGGACATGGAACTTGTGGAACAAGTCCAGAGGAGGGTCACGAGGATGATGATGGGACTGGATAACCTCTAGTATGAAGACAGGATGAGAAAGTTGGGTCTGTTCAGCCTGGAGAAGAGGAGGCTACATGAAGACCTTATAGTAGCCTTCCAGGATCTGAAGGGGGCCTATAGGGATGCTGGGGAGGGACTCCTCATTGGGGACTGTAGTGAGAGGACAAAGGGTAATGGGTTCAAACTTAAACAGGGAAAGTTTAGATTGGATATGAGGAAGAAATTCTTTACTGTAAGGGTGGTGA
>JAOEHX010037103.1:0-23165 GCA_025448015.1 Bolborhynchus lineola
AACACTGGTGTTATCAACACTGTTCCCAAGCTGAGAGTCAGGAAAGAAAAAAAAAAACAAACAAAAAAAAACCACAGTTCTGCACCGACAACCAAGAAGGAGGAAAAACGACTGCCACCGCTGAACCCAGGACAACAATTTAACCTGGAGCAAAGAAAAAGGCATTTATCACATCAGAGTCTGCATAAGTAATTCCTCTTTTTCTTGTGCTCTGGCACCCACTCAAAGGTTTTGTGTAAAGAACACAAAACCACCACCAAGGTCCTATAATCAGCTTCTGTTGTTCAAACAGGTTTGTTACCAAGAAGTAAAATGTCTGCTTCAATGAATATGTCCAAATCAGCTGGAAAAGTGCACTGTTCACTATAAACTGTTTCAGGAAGACAGCCGCAATATATGGCATGCTGTAGAATAAGAATTGTTATTAGTACGAGTAAGTTGCAACACATTTATGCCTGCAGTATTGTAATGCTCTTCCTCTGCTTATTGAAACACCTGAACAAGCTCACTCACCTAAAGTCAGCCTAAACCACAGGTTTCTTGATTTGGACTCTGAGGCTGATGGAATACTTGCTGTATTAGACACAGCAGGGAAAGAAGCTGCCTCTTTATGTATTTTCTGGGAAGCAATACCATGTGCTATTTGTCAGAAGAATATTTCTATTCAGTGCTACAGTAAAGGCTGAAGATTGGTTTTCATTACAAATTACATATATTTTTCTTCCCAACAGAAAAATCTGAGTAAAGAAAAATCAGGGAAAAGAGATGCCTGACTTCAAAGAATTCTTCTAACAAAAATCAATATGAATGCCTTTAACAGAAGTTTGAAGAATAACCTATCAGAAGTTATTAAACTTTCTTTTAGTAACTAAGTCAGGCTGCACCAGTTCCAATAATAATTTTCTGGAACATCAAAGAAATCCCAGAGTCATAACTTCGTATTTGAAATGAAAATGTAACATTTTTAGGCTTTTTCCCCTGTACAGATGGAGCTCACAGTGTAATCTGATTGCTGAGGAGACATGTCAGTGAAGAAGAGTGTGTTATTCAAGGATTTCCTTCCTATCCTCCTCAAAAGGCTCATGAGAAATCTCGTTAAGAAAATTCAGAGGAAAAAGAGAAATATGTTTTCCTTTAACTCAGTCTTCTTCTGTTGTGTCCATGAGAAATCCTGAAACTGCTATCTTTCTAGGACTTGAATTTCTTCCTTGAGTCATGTCCTAATGCTTTGCCCTGGACAGCTAAAATCTGTTCATCACATTCAGGAAAAATTTGTACTTATATGAACAGAGAAATTAATTTAGCCTGGAGCCACTAGAGATTAGTCAAAGGGGAAGGGAGAGAAAAAAAATGGTGGGGATTATCTAGAGGGATGGAGAAAATTTATGGAAATCAGTAGGAGTGGATTCCAGGATAATCTGCTCCTTGTGTTAACAACACATAAAATCACCTGCAGTGATAGTTTGTTTGCTCTGATTTTTCACATTATCCAGGGGCTATGTGTGTGAAATAATGGGTATGCATTTACAATCGTCAGTGAATAACCTTTCAATATCCCTGGTGACACTATCCTCCAATCTCCTGCTTCTCATTTATTTTGTGGTAGAGATCTTTGACAGCTAGCACAAGCCTGTGGAAGCCGTAAGTATGCTCATGTCTGCTGTTCATATACAAATGCAGTATTAGAAGATATATGTCCTGTTTTCATGGAGGGTGTCCTGGGTTCAACAGTAGCAGTCATTTTTCTCCTTCTTAGTAGCTGGTGCAGTGCTGTCTTTTTGACTTTTGGCCTGGGAACAGCACTGATAACACCAATGTTTCTAGTTCCTGCTCAAAAGTTTAGTTTGACTAAGGACTTTCGGAGCCTCATGCTCTGCCATGGAGGAGGGGAAGCTGGGAGGAAGCAGAGACAGGACACCTGACCCAAACTGATCAAAGAAGTATTCCATACCACAGCACATCATGCTCAGGATGTAAAAATTGGGGCAGGGGCCCGGAAGAGTCAGTTCACTGCTTGGGTAGGGCTGGGTATAGGTCAGGGGGTGGTGGTATTCTCTTCCCTTGTTGTTTCTCTTTATTATTAGTGGCAGCAGCAGTGGTTTGTGTTACACCTCAGTTACTGGACTGTTCTTATCTCAACCTGTGGGAATTACATTCTTCTGATTCTCCTCCCCATTCCTCTGGGAGTGGGGGGAGGAAATGGGGGCGGGGAGGTGGAGATAACGAACTGTGTGGCTGATTTATGGCTGGTCTTAAACCACGACAGAGGGCTAGAATCACTAAACACAAACTCCAGTTAAAGTCACCTACACACACAAGTAAAATAAACAAACAAGAAAAGAAAACAAGATTTTTCTTTTGTTCATTTTTTGTTTAAAATATTTTTGCTCATTGATAAACTCAAGTTCATAATCAGAATAGTAACAATATTGTTTAATGAATTCATTGATTGTATGCATGAATAGCTCCTGCTTGATGTGAAATATATAGCTGTGTACTTGAATTATTCTATATAATCCAAATTTATTTGACAGATTTTCAATTATGCTGCTAATAAATTTTATATTTAGAAAATCTTTTTATTAGTCATGTCACTGTTTTGAAAAGTAATATGAGCATTAGAAAGAATCACTGAATGCATCTCATGAAGAGCAAAATTCTTCTTATTAAACTTGTACTAACCAGAGACTGTCAGTTATAATCACTATCATCTCACTTTTTATTAACATTAGTAAAAGAGAAAAAAGCACTGATGCTGGGGTGCTGCAGCTGCTTTGGTCAGTGAGAAAGCACCTCTGGCCTCCAAGAGGCGCAGGCCCCCAAATGCTAGTTTGCTTCCCTCATCCAGACCAGTGACCAAACAAGGTAACCTACAAGTTTATTTTATAGTGCAAAATGTGCTGTTACAGCTGTTGGTCTCTGACATACTGGCATTTTTGCTTCCCCTCCCACCAACACTGCTGTCCTTCAGCATTTCTGACATCTTCAGAAAAAAACTATTCTTTTGAAAATTCATCTCAGCACAAATTTGTGGAGACTCACTGTTCTTTCCCTGTTCTGTACAGCACATCACTTCTGATGACAGAAGCCTGCAGCACCCAGGCAAGGACCAGCAAAGGAGTAACTTGCTGATGTTGCTGGTAAAGTTGTGTGCATCATGAGCCTCTGACTACTTAGAGGACATAAGTGCAGCTCCTGTTTCACTCCTAAAATCTGTAATAAAATGAAGCCAAAGGTATCTTGGGGTTCTTGTTCTGGAAACCACCACAGAAAACATTAAAGGGACCAGTGGCAGTGGTATTGCTAACAAGCATGCAACTGAAAGTAAGCATGAATTTTCAAACAAAAAGCTCTATAGCAAAATAGAGGAGGTAGCTGCAATTCCATTACTGACAGCTCACCTTTCTCTCCCTGAACTGCCATGCATCCATCTTTCCTACAGACAGATGGAAAGGGCGTGTGGCCTGCATGTTGGTTAAATTATCTTGCCATTTATAGCAGCATATAGTGGAACTGCATTACATCCAGTCGAGTTATTTAGGATTTACAATAAGGGTAACAAGAGTGAAATATGGCGATTTGTCTGAAGGTCAGAGTAAAGGCAGGCACTTAAGCTCAGTGTTAGTCAAAACTGCAAGGTATTTAAAATACTAGATGAAGAATATACATACATATTTGCACAGAAGGTGGCTTAGGATCTCACAAACAGAACTAACAGCAGAGCAGGAAGAACAGATGGTGTACAAAAACATCACAAGCAAATAAACAAGACATAAGGAACAAAGTCACCACAAAATCAAGACCTGTCAAACAAGTACTGACTGCAGCAAAGACACACTTGGGCAGACAGAGTCTCTACAGGTGTCTCAGGGCACCATGGGGTGCATTACTGATTCTCAGGCTTTGTCAGGATGTCACTGTGTCACAGTGACTCCAGCAGCATCTGCTAGCCTATCTCCATACCTCAGCCATCTCTGCCACTGCCATTGTCTGGCCTGTCAGTCTGCCAGAAGCCCGACCATGGGTTTTGCAAGGCCATGGGTAAAATACACCCTATGGCAGTAATTTGCTCTCCTTTTTCAATCACTGTTCACCCTCTGATCACTCCTTATTACTTCTTTCTCAACCCAGCTTTTTCCTCTGGTCTATTTATAGACCTCTCATCATTTTAAAGATCATTCAGCTTTCATAACTGTTATTCTGATTCCACCCATTATTCCCATCTTGCTGTAGGCTCACCTCCATTTTCAATGAGACATAATTATTTTTTTTCAGTTGAAAATTAGGAGGAGTTTGCCAAAGGAAAGAATAAAACATCTTTTCTACCTTATGGCATCTACAATAGACAAGGAAAAACATCATTATCTGATATCAGGGAAGTCTCACTTATACCAGCTGTAGGCTAGGATGGGGGCATGCTACCACATGTCATCCAGGCATTATAGTATGGATGTCATCATGCTTATATGAAAGGACAAGTGAAAGGCAGTATAACAGTAAGGATACCTGAGGATAGTTTTAAATTAACAATCTCTCTTTCCTAAAGTTTCGTTTATTCTTCTATGCAAGAGTCATCCATGAATGGGAAAGCAGTGGCACCATAAGGATGGTATGTTCAGTTTCTGCCCAGTACTTCTTTCTCCTGTTTACTGAAAAACAGACTTTTATTCCCCAGCATGCTGGATAAATGACCTGCCAATAGTCAACTTGTAGCTAAGTCTATACCCTTGGGCAACAGACATTTCAAGAAGTCTGCTGTGTTTAGTATAGCCATCTGTCTGGTGTTTCTCATAGCTATCATTATTTTTTCCCTAAGTGGGTCACTTGTATCATCATCATCATCACTTGCTGTGCTTGTTTGATCTAGTCTGTCCATGTGCACTATTTCTCAGCAATGAATTTATGCTGCACTTCAGCAACGAATCTTTGCTGCAATTCAGCAACAGAAGGTTATAATAATCTATGTATCTGTACATATATTACAGCATACTGATAAATGATGTAATGTTTCAGGAGGCATCGCTTATTTTAGCATCTCAGTCACAGATACTGTGGTCAACAGTGGTCACTGTCCTTGTTGAAAATTATCTATATAAGATTGACATCAGATTTTAAGTCATTATAAAGAAAAGAATTAAGGGTAATTTTAAGCTTCTTGTCTTTCCCCCCCCTATTTTTATCCCTTTTCTAAGCTACTGCACAGATTCTTTACTCATAATTTCAGAAGGCGCTGACGCAGATAAGTTAAACCCTGTTACAGAATAATCACTAGTTAACACCAATCTTTCCTACATGTATTTAGTTGCAGCTTCTTCATTATCAGTTAAGTTCAAAAGACCAAACAACTAGATCATATTATCCACTAACAAAGCTTTTTATATTTCAAAATCTTATACCTGATTTATCTTCAAACTCTCCTATGAAATAGGCACAGTAATTAAGTATGATTATGCGTATTTTTCTAATTAGGTATCAAGTTGCCTCAATGTTAAATATCTTCCATAAGGTTATACACTGAATCAAAAGCAGGAATTCTCAACCTCCTCCAGTGCTTGAGTACAAGTTCATGGGCACCTGAGAACTTACCTACAGAGGGAGCTGATTTGGCTTTTGCCAATGACATCAAGCTGTGTGGTTCGGTTGATATGATGGAGGGAAGGAATGCCATCCAGAGGGACCTCGACATGCTCCTGAGGTGTCCAATGCCAAGCTTACGAAGTTTAACCATGACAAGTGCAAGATCCTACACCTGGGTCAGGGCAATCCCAGGCAGAGCTACAGGCCGGGTAAAGAGATTCAGAGCAGCCCTGTGGAGAAGGACTTAGGGATGTCGGTCAATGAGAAAATGAACATGAGCTGGCACTTTGCACTTGCAGCCCAGAAAGCCAACTGTATCCTGGGCTGCATCCAAAGGAGCATGACCAGCAGGTCGAGGGAGGTGATCCTGCCCCTCTACTCTGCTCTCATGAGACCCCACTTGTAGTATTATGTGCAGTTCTGGTGTCCTCAACATAAAAAGGACATGGAACTTTTCGAACAAGTCCAGAGGAGGGCCATGAGGATGATCAGGGAACTGGAGCACCTCCCATATGAAGATAGGATGAGAAAGTAGGGGCTGTTCAGCCCTGAGAAGAGAAGGCTGCATGGAGACCTCATAGCAGCCTTCCAATGTCTGAAGATGGGCTATCGGGATGCTGGGGATGGACTCTTCATTAGGATTGTAGTGATGGGACAAGGGGTAATGGGTTCAAACTTGAACAGGGGAAGTTTATGTTGGATGTAAGGAAGAAATTCTTTACTGTAAGGGTGGTAAGGCACTGGAATGGGTTGCCCAGGGAATTTGTGAATACTCCATCCCTGGCGGTGTTCAAGGCCAGGGTGGGCAGAGCCTTGGGTGACATGGTTTAGTGTCAGGTGTCCTTGCCCATGTCAGGGGGGTTCGAACTAGATGACCTTAAGGTCCTTTCCAACCCTACCTATTCTATGATTCTATGATTCTATGATTATGAGTTTTGCCCTATTCCAGTTTTGGGTGGTCAGCTTGTCCTTTGGCTGCTGCCCAGCCCTACCACACAAACAGGTGGATAAGTTCTCACTTGCAGACTCCTTGTTCTGAACATCACATAATGTACGTTGGGAGAGAGATTTCTCCAATAGCTCTCTATATGCAAGTTACTCTGTGGTAGCTCTGTATAGCAGATGTTAGCTACCTCCATAAGACAGTTATTCTCTCTTTGAACATCTACATCTTCTAGATGCATGTGTTGCATCTCACTGTCTTCACTGACCTACATAACTAACTTTGGCTCCACATTTGATTCCTGGGGAACTATAAGTACTTCAGATGGATACTGGCTATTCTTAATCCCACAGTCACTGAGGGAGAGAGGCTATTCAAATTCCCATTTCACTTTGAGGAAGCCAATTGTGCTTCAGGTTCTAGAAGCAAGAGAGGCTACTGTTACAGCAAAACTCTTCTTCTGAGAATCCACTTTTTTTTCAGGTTTTTAGGGAAAAACTATTCATTCATCTTTTGTATTTTCTTGTTGAATGGGAATTTATTAATTTCATCCACCTGGATGTATTTTTTTATTTATTTGTTACATTCCTACAGCTTGAGAACATAAGACTCCTCCTGTGGTACTTTATAGTTAAATACACTGTCCAAAATCTTTTCTTACGAATACAAAACTAGCTACCCTAAATGCCAGCCTAGCTGGCAGCTTGTATTGTTATGTGAGTTGTAGTGAAAATATGGAGAGATCTTCAGATCTCTTCATATTGGAGGGGCAGGTTGGGGCATTCCACTCATAACCCATATGCATAGTACACTCTGAAAGTACATGAAATCTCCTTCAAGTTGCACATTATCTGTAGGGAAAGTAAAAATTAAAGTAAAATTAAAATTTCTCAGTAACATGTGTTGCTATCCTGTTTCTAATTTTGTTTGGTAACATAAGTGAAAGCATTGGTGCCATTGGAAGGATACCCACAAAACTGCCTGACATATTACACATATTGTGATGAATCTGTGGTGCCCCAAATACCATTTGTACACAGTTGCTGGTAATGCTTTTAACTTTATGGTGGTAGGCCGTATTCAGTGGATTAACACTTGTAATAATACTGTTGTCTTCTTATTTTGAAGTACTTAGGTGAAACCTTAGTGTTGTATATTCTGCATGAAATGTAAAATAATGTGAGAATAACTCAGCAATTATGGTATTTTTAAATGAGGTTCACATAGGGTAACTGCTTGGCCTACCAAATATACATTATGTATTATTATTGATAGATGCATATTCAGATAGAATAATTCTAATGCAAATTTATGATTAAATGAAAATTATTACATTAATTGCATGAAAATATATCAGTGTTAAGGATTGCTAGAATAGTTTGTAAATAAAGTTCTGAAAGTCACAAAATATAGTGAATGAGATGTCATTCAACATGAGAATCATGGAGTTTTGGCTTAATACATATAAATAAATGTACTTCAAATGTACCTGGCAACCTATTAATGAAGGGGACAGCCTAGGACCATAAATAGATCAAAGATTTTTACTTGTATAGCTTAAGAATGCAACAGAAAACCCTTTTATATAAACTTAGTTATATTTTTTCATGTGGGTTTCAGTGAGGAAGGACTTACGACAGGCGACAGGCTTTTGCATGGACTTTAGTTTCCAAACTGGTCTTCTCCACATCTCAACTATAAAATTTGCCTGAATTATATAGCAATAAAGGCAAATTTTCATGTTTTGTTTTATGCTATTTGTAGAATATAATACAGCACTGGAATCTACGAGTTGTCATAGTAAACTGGATATTAATTCATCCAGTGTTATTTCCTGGCTCTGGAAACAGTATTCGGTGTCTTAAAAAATTATGAGTGGAGAAAGAGGGGCAAATAATATTCCTAGATAATTGAAAAAGCTAATACGATTGAGGAGACAATTCCTTTCTATCACACATAAGTTATCACCTTATACCATGAAATACAACATCAAATGACCCTTCATGATACATTAGCTAGCATATGTTATGCTTTTCCATTCAGCATGCCTAATTAAATTCTGCTAAGCTGTTTGTGCAGCTTTCTTGTTGCATTTTATCAAGAAATGTCATTAGAAAAAAAATGTTTTTCCTGTCTCTTGAGTAGATTTTATGTGTGGGACTGAAACTATGGTGAGAATATTGCAGGCAACTATAGAAAAGATTCCTGGCACCAGAAATAAAGTCTAAGAAATAATATATTTAGGTAAGAGTTGCAACAAAGCTCTGACAGGTGATACCAGTCTAACAGGTTTCTGTATCTTGAGTTTGATTTATTTCTTTCGTTTGCTGTAAGTTAAAGAAAAGGGCTTCTAGACTTCAAGGAAGTGTCATTGCTTTAAGACTCACATATTATGGGGCATGAAAAACTGGGACTTCTTCTGTGCACCATAATATATTTGTGATAGTTTGTTCCAGTATTTCTGTAAATGATTCATGATGTATGTCCTCATTTTAATATTAAATACAGAAAAATCATTCATTATAAATGGAAAAGGCCACAGCTGAGTATCATTAAGAAGATGCATGTGTTTCTGGACTGATAGGAGTGTATCTGAGTGATTTGAAATGTTAGAAATGATACTGTCATCTTTTGGCATGTCAGGATACAAAAATAAAAATGCTGAGAGTACGCATAAAATACTACTTCTATATTATTTATTCTTTTCGAGTTTCTTTAGATGCCTTTTGTGTCTGGATCACTGTAGCCTGTTGGATCTTTGAGTTGCCTTTAGTTATTTACATGTGTGTGTTTGTTTTTTTTTAATGTTGGATTTAATTTCTCTCCTATTTGTTACTCTGTTCTGAGTTCAAGGTGATCATATTATTAAATCTGGACAATTTCCACCTCTTTTGATGTTTATTCTTTCCTGCACAACCCCTGGTGTGCACCCGACATCACGACACTAAATTCTGTAAGAGCCCAAGGACATGCTTGTCTTCAAAGTTTGAGGAAGCTCAGGCAGAAAAGCAGGGGCACCTTCGCTGTGTTCCATGCATTGCTATTGACATCACCACAGGTACACTCTTGCATTGTTCCATCCTCCAGGAGAGGCTGAGAGCCTACATTTGCCATAGCCTAGGGGACATCACTCTTCACATATAGCCAGCTATGGTCCATGCCTGAAATTGGGTGGTATGAGTACAATGTACAAAACATCAAATTTTCTTAAGAAGGAGCTCAGGCTGCTTCTTTGGCTTGGTAATGGTTATATGATATTCACTGCGAGGGTACTGAGGCACTGGAACAGGTTGCCAAGTGAAGCTGTGGATGCTCCATCTCTGGAAGTGTTCAAGGCCAGTTGGACTGGGCTTTGAGCAACCTGGTCTAGTGGAAAGTGTCCCTGCCAATGGCAGAGGGGTGGAACTATATGATCTTTAAGGTCCAAACTGTTCTGTGATTGTGTGATTCTATGATATAAATGCACACTTAATTTGAGCAGGTATAAAGATATCTGGATTTGCAAAATCCAGCCTGAATATTTATGTCTGTCTTAAAGGGTAGTAAGAGCACACATTTTTCACCATCTTAAGCTTAAAAGAGTTCACAGGTAAAAGCTAGAGCTTGAGTTTTGGTTCAAACCCATATTTAGATAAAGTCTAGATGTGGTCAGGTAGCTTTCTCAGTGCCTTTGGACAGAGTTGAGTTAAAGAAATTCTCAAACATGACTTATTTGTATTCTACTGTTCCCGCTCAAATTAGATACCGATGTGGGAAAACTCTGTTGTTCCATATTTTTTGTCTGAAAAATTTAGTAGTGTGGTTTTCAGATGTGTGCACAGTTCTTACATAATTAGATTAGTATGATATGCCAAATATTTTCCCACTCCTTTGTCCTGTTACATAGTTATTAATGTATTCAGATGCATACTGAAATCTCATTAAGAGGTTCGGGTGGTATGAATTTTTGACAAGCTATAGTGTCATCATTGGTGAAAACTTCTTTATTGAGCCTGAGAATATGTTGGGTTTGTACCCAGATATTTTCTTACCCTAGTCAGACATTAAGATGAAAGTTACTGAGTATGAATAATAGTTCCTAAATACTAGACTGCTGTGTATAGTTTTTTAAATTTTCATCTAGAAGTAAAAATTAGGCTACTTGACTGTTATCAATTGTTTGTGTGTAAGAGAACGTAATAAATCTCACATTGTGTGGTTATTATGTATTTGTATCTTATTAGTTGGTTGTATCTTGTTTTCACTTTCACTGTCTTGCACAGTGAAATTATTGTCTCTCCTTTCTTGATTTCTTCACTGACCTTTATTTTTATGTAGCTCCAAAATCTTACGAATATTATTTGAAAAGGCTTTGGGGCACTCTTTAGGCATCTTATAAATGTCAGGTGAGCAGTGTTTAGATATCGCATTTCAATTCAGTTTTGACACAGATAAGAAATACCTATCAAGCAGCTTTTGTGAAAATGACACAAATATTTTGTGCAACATAATATAAAGAGAATGCTGAAATACAAAGAAAGAAAAGTGACATTTTTCTAGAGGATGTGGAGATTGCAGTATGGCATAAAATATTCTGAAGAACAGCATGTAATTATCTTTTGAATTTGTATGTAAACTCTGAAGCCAAAAGTGTTCCTGAAAATGGAAAACAGTCAGCTTCTTAATAACATCATCCATCAAAGATAAACTTTTACAGGAAGAAGCATCATCATCAACATATTTAGCCACAGTAAAAAGAAATGAGTTAATTAATATGGATACAGTGTTATCTCTGACATGGTACAACACAGAGCATACATTAAAAAACCAAAAAATAACAAATGTCTTCCTATTTATTGAAGCTAGCAAATGCATGTGGATTCCATCCAAGGGGAAAAAAAAAAATACTGTCTTCTAGAGATTGACTAGTGTGTAATTTGGGAAAAAATAAACAGCCTTCTACCTGCCAAGACCATGTGTTGTGAGTAAGCCCAGCCATCAACTAAGTACCATGCAGCTGATCACTAACCCTCTGCCTCCTCTAGCTCCCAGCCTGACACAAGCAGTGATCACTCCATCCCTGGTAACTCCCCCCAGTTTATTTACTGGGCATGACATGCTGTGGTGTAGAATACCCCTTTGGCTAGTTTGGGTCAGGTGTTCTGTCTCTGCTTTCTCCCAGTTTCTTTTGTCCCTTCTCACCAGCAGAGCATGGAAGTCTGAAAAGTCCTTGGTCAGGGTAAGCACTGCTGAGCACTGGCTATAAAAAAACACTGGTGTGTTACACAGCACTGCACCAGCTACTGGGAAGCAAATTAACTCTATCCTAGCCAAAACCAGGACACCATGCAAGCCTTGGGCCTTGGCAGTGTGTTGTATATCAGGTTTCTGCCCTATTTTCACCAGTCCATCTTCTGCACTGACATTGACCAACCAAAACTTTGACTATCTCGTCTAAATCCATGTTGTGGGTGAATACAGCTCCTCATTGAGATGCATAATTGTACGTGGCTACAAGGAAAGGAAGTGCTTAAACTCATGTTGGAATTGGTGGAAATTTAATGACAGGGCTACACTAATCTCTTCATCTGCCTAAATTCAGCTGTCTTACTTAAGGTATGCTGAAAGGCTCTATGGGTAATTTTGAGTACTGATTTGCTTTAATATCAGTGTCCTGTGCCATTTTAAGTGCCCTAGGGGGTATCTCACCCACCCTATACTGAGAACTTGGACCTTAGCAAACACTTGCCTCCCACTCTTCATGTTTGTGAAACTTCACATATCCACCAGTGTGACCTGGCATGCTCTGTGTAACATGCCTCATGCTGCATGGATAATTACCTTTTGTGTGTAAAATGGCTTTTATCATGTCTATAGCTGTGGACCAAGTATTTTTGTTTTAAATTGAGGGTGTTAATGTTATTCCTGTGACTACTCCTGGTTCCTTAAATTCTGAATTTCTTCTAGCTGGATTTTATTTTTGCGTGGTTACTCTTTCCTGGCCATAACTTTGTTCTGACTCAAAAGAAGTTTAGCTGAAGTTTAATGTGGAGTTCCTAAATCTTTATTGTACCTCCGATACCTGCTGTGATTGCCACTTTCATCACCTGTATATGTCTAAACAGAATTGCTTTTATATTTGATTCTGCAGTTTCTTAGAGTTTCCAGTCCCCAGTTTTGCTGCTAGACGGAAATTCTGAGTCTTTTAAACATTTTCCCAACTATTCAGTAGTATTCATTTCAGGCCACCAGCATTGCTACTGTGTACACAGCAGTTGTCTTACTTGCTGTGTCCTTTCTTGTGCTTGAAAGCCATTTTCTCTTCTCTAATTGCTGGGCTTCGGCAGCCTGGGGCTTCGAAGAGCAGGCAAGGTGCCAAGTTCTCACAAGCTGTCACTCTTGATTTCCAGAGAAAGCTCCGTAAAGAGGGTGCTGTGGATAACGCTGCCAGTGTTAGGAAGCACAGCTCAATGTTTTTTCACATGTGCACAGCATTCACATAATCAAAGCCCAGCATCAGTAAGTGTGGTGTCAATTAAAGCAGACACTGTGGTCAGTGGGTATTGGCAGCAGCTGCTGCATCGTTCTTCTGCCATCTCTCCTTTCCCTGGCCTGAGGGGGCTGTTTTCCAAAGCATGTGTGAGAAGAGATGGCTCCACATAGTCCGCAGAGTTTGTACTTTCATTGAGGAAGTAGGTGTATATGAAATTGCCTTTGAAAGTGTAATATTCCACATGAGAGTCCAGATTTTCCTCCTAGGATTAGGTGCTTCAGAAAAGGGGTACAGGGGCGCTAGCTAGCTAAGGAATGGGTAGACAGTCTGGCAGTTGCTATCAGCCTCCCAGCTTGTCTGCAGTGCCACAAAAATCACACTGGGAAATTCCAGAATTCCTGGAAAGATGAAGTGGCAGATGATGGCTTGAAGTCACATAATTCAGTAGATATGAGGCAGCATTTCACAAATCTGGAATATACAAACAAACTTCAAAGCCCTGTCAGAAGTGTTGGCTTCTGACAATGGCTGCCCCACTGGTGAACTGTTCCATATTTTGAGGCTCAGTTTCTAGATAGACATAAAGCACACACTGGTTCTTGGCCACACACACTCATTCTGGAAACTTATAAGCTGTTATAAAATGCTTTATTAATTTTTTTTTTTTTGCCTAAATGGAGTATCAGGAAAGAGCTGTCAAGGAATATCCAGCAGTGCTGTAGTCAGGAAAATCATGATGCTTGCTTGGGAGCTCAGCTGATAAACCATTCTCATGAATTAAACATTTTTCTGCTTGTTTTAGTTTCGAACAGTTCTTCTCCTCAGGCATGCATCAGATACTATGTGATCTTTCCAGCCTGGGTGAAATGGATAAAATCATTCTGTTTTTCCAGTAGGAGTATTCATCTGAGTAATCATCCTTACTGATTTTTACCATTCCTTCTGAACAGGAGGTGGGGAAAGAGATTTTCAAGGTCTGTTGCTGTATACTGAGATGTATTTCTGTCTGAGGAAAAGCTTGTGTTGTGATATCCAGTATTTATATTAGAAGTGGTTTGACATGCAACATCTTCGCAACCATGGTGTAAGGCTGCAGGAAAGGTTCAGGTATGGTTTCCTGATCCTCCTTTTCTGGCAGTTTGAAATGTGTTGTAATAAAGGGATAACTTCAGAGACAGTTCATTGCAAACCTGGGCATGCTTATGTCAGAAGATCCTGTTCCTTGTTTGCCGTGTAGGCATCAATTTTCTTATAATGTGTATCTTCCAGGTGGAGTTCAGCTCCATCATTTCCTCCCATCTACAGGTATCCAACAGGCTTATTGACTTGTCCATTGCGACACTGACCCTGTTTTATTATTTGCCTTGCATTTTCTGTAATGTTGTGCAGTAGACTGTCAAGTCAATATTGGATTCATTAAGATGAAAATGAAAGTGTGGGGCATGAAAAATAGGGTTCATCAGCCTAGAAATGAGTATGATAACAATGCTTGCTTGGTGTAAAAGGAGGGGTTTAGCTTTTAAAAGCAACAGATTAGAACATAACTTAAAAATGAAGTGAGAATTAGTGACCCCAGACCTTATTCACTTAGTTTCCAGAATGTTGATGGCACTCAAGAAGTGTCAAGGGCAACTCAAGAGTTTCGATGTCTTCCTGAGAGCATGTGGATTTGAAGATGTGGGGTACGAGGCAGCGTGCTGGGGAAGGGTAGATTTATTTATTTAAACAGTGCTGTGGTTTAATCCCAGCTGGCAACTGAGCACCACACAGCTGTTCACTTTACTCCCCCACCAGTGGAATGGGAGAGAAGAGGAAGAGTAAAAGTGAGAAAACTCCTGAGTTAAGGACAGTTTAATGCATAAAGCAAAAGCCACGCAGGCAAGCAAAGCAAAACAAAGAATCCATTCATTGCTTCCCACGGCCAGGCAGGTGTTCAGATGCCTCCAGGGAAGTAGGGATCCATCAAGTGTAACCATTTCTTGGGAAGACATGCTCAGCATAAGACGGTATATGGCATATCCCTTTGGTCAGTTGGGGTCAAATGTCCCAGCTGTGTACCCTCACTTCCTGTGCACCCCCAGCCTACTTGCTAGTGGGGTGGGGTGAGGAGCAAAAAAGGCCTTGACTCTGTGTAAGCTCTGTTCTGCAGTAACAAAAACATCCCAGTGTTATCAACACTGTTTCCAACACAAATCTAGAACATAGTACCAGCTACTGTGAAGAAAATTAACTCTATCCCAGCCAAAACCAGCAAAAACAGTGAACCAAGGGAGCAGGCATAGGATGAGTTAATCAGTCTTCTTTATTCATTCCTTTCTAGTAGCTTCTTTAGTATTTGAATAATCAAGTTTTCTTAGAAAATATTAGAATCACATCCAGAAATACTCTTGGTAGTCTACTTTTCCTAATTCCATGTGCCTAAAGTGCTCACCCACTCAGGGAAGTGAAATAACATTGTGGTCAATAAATACTGGGGAAATTCAGCTCACTGGCTAATCTCATGTAAAAGGCATTGACATCAAAAGTGTGATGCTAGGTACTTTGGGAGGAAAAAGCAAAGGTCAAAATTCAGTAAATTAAGTACTCACTGCAGATTATTTACACAGCTCTACTTCATACCTATAAATTAGAGACCTTTCAAACCAATATCTGTGCCATTGCTGCTGTGTTAACATATTTATGTATGCAACTTAGTATGAGAAATAAGGTCCATTTTTTAAATTATTATTTTACTTCAGAAAAGACTATTAATATTTTCTTTAGAATGCTCCTAGGAAACTGAAAGTTGTTAAGCCCTTGTCGTGTCTAAAGGGAGCTTTTCATTTGTCCAGCCTTGTCTCGGTGAACCCTGGAACATAATATTTGTGTTGAAAATTGGTGCATGTGGGATTTCATTAATTATTGCTTGTGCACACTGGTATGTTGTTTCCTCTTTCTTTGCACTTCTATAGATGAAGTAACTTTCAGGCCATTTAGGAAACCAATTAGGAAATGTTAGCCATTTAAGCAGGGGTTTGTTATCCTTTAAGTATTTAAATTGCCCTGACCTTCTTGGTGGTTAGCATATCATACTTTCTGGAGTGCTTAGAAGGTAACTGGGTTTGCCTATAAGAAAAAGAGGAATATTAATTTCAAAACCTTTCTGGTATGCATCCATTCACTTCCCAAAAGGAAGAATAACTTCTCAACAAAAAGTTAATGGCATTTATCCTCTGGAAAATAGTATAATGAAATGAGGTCTCAGGTGGCAGAGCCCTGAGTCCATAAGTCCACCCAGCACACTGTCATATGTATACTTCCCTGTTTGTATTTCTATGCAGTTCAGTTTTGCCAGTGTAGTATTGTATACAACTTAGACTAGATTTCATACCTACACCAGCCAAGTTGGCACTTGACCAGGTTGTTCCATGAAGTGTTAGCAACTCATCTTGCCATCATCTTGGAGATTGTTGGTCCAAGGAACTTACTTCCATGGTACACTTACTCTCTGGGATCTGAGGTAAGAATTAAAAAAGAGAGGAGAGAAGTTGGAATGAGGCTGCTACCTTTCACATCCATTTCATGGGGAAGATTTTGAGATACCCAGCGCTGTGGGGCACAGCTGCTGTGCGAAGTCCATGGGAATTCCCCCAGTGGCACTTCCTTTCATGACCCCAAAGCACAATTCTGTTACATTAAGATGAGAAAAATGGAGGATGAAGGGCAGAAATGGTCTATGGAGTGTTTTTAGTCTATGGATGATTGATTCTGTGGTAGATAATACTGTGGTCAGACTGATGCTTATTTTCCTAACCACCCCTTCCAGTTCTTTTTCCCCAAAGGACTCCATGGCTTAATGCAGGAGTAAAGATAACACACAGGGTTGTTTGAGTGGGCAATTGTCCATCCCCTGCAGCTGCAGGCCACTCCTTCTGCCTCCTCAGAGCAGGCAGTGCCTTTGCTACCAGACCACCAGCAGGAACTGGGGAGCAATGTGGGCTTTGCTCGTGTGTATGCCTGGCCCTGAGCAGAACTCAGCTTCCTTTGGCTCAGGAGGTAAGAGTCCAAGAAGAAGCTAGGACTGAATGGATGACTAATTGGTACAGGATCAATAACTGGCCTATTTAGGATTACTCTAGTTCATTAAATTTCAGTGTAGAGGTTTGACTGCATTCAGCAGTTCTGAAGACTGGGTTTGCTTTATGACAAGCTGTCAATGATAAACTTTTCTCGTAATAACATCTGGAAAAAAAAGGTCCCTTAGCCAGGCCATACCCAGTACTGCCCAGGTTCTGGTACAGGGAAGCCTGCATATTTTTATTAAGAAGTGCATGTTTTCTTAAACTACGCATACTTTTGCTATGAAAATATTTTGTAGGAAATGCTTTTTAAAAGATAACACTCTCAGCTATTCCTCTTTGTATTTCTGTCAGTGTGTGCTGTTGGCTACTTTTCCTGCTGTTCTTCACCCCACAGACAGTTCTCAGACCATCCTCAACCAAACCCAAAAGCCCGCCTGAGATGGAGATCAGCCTCTACTGGAGGCAGTCTCATCTAGAAGAGTGCTTTGATTCATTTTCCATTGTTTAAAGATGAAATGTGTAAGCATTATGTGCAGGCTTTTAAGGAGTACCTGTGTTTTATTTCTCCATGTGCAAGCAGAATATTTTCCCATTGCCTTTCAACAGAAAACAGACTGTGCAACAGCAAGTTTCTTTCCCCTACGGATGGTAGCCTGTCAACTCTATTAATCTTCTACACATTATTGTCACCTGCATACTTTGTTCCAGTGTGATAAATTTTTACACCAAATTAAAAAAACTGGTGATATTTGAGAAAAGGTAATCCCACAGACAGGAGGCTATGAGCAGAAAGATGGATGTGGACAGGGTTAAATTTGTGCCAAACAGTGAGTTCTGGGGCCTGGTTTTTTGTTCTCTATTTTGGTTACTGTGTGATTTCTGAATCTCAGTAACAAAATAGCTAGGAACCTTGCCCTGTTTCTTTTCTTCTTGTTGGAGGTGATTTGGTATACTTTATAAAGTGCAAGTCATCCTATGCACTTTAGAGGGATGCTTGTCTGTTTAAAGTTGTACATAATCATCAGAGTCCACATTAATGAGGCCATTCGTACCGCAGCACCCAATACATTTAGTCCAGATGAGAGCTCTGAGCATCACCAGGATAGAAAAGGATCAATAGTGAGTGTTCCCATCCATGTTGCTTTTTTCTTTAATTTTCTTTTTTTTTTTCTTTTTTTTCTTAATTACTTTCAGAAGAGAAAGCTCTTGATTGTTTTTGTTGCTCAGGTTGTGCTGTTGGCTTATGCTGGAGGTTTGCAATGATGCATAGCAGTGTGCTTTATTGTACATTACAGCAGTGTGTGCACAGTGCTGAGATCCTATTTGTTCAAGACATTTTGTGAGATGCTAACTTACCGTCATTTAAGCAATGTTAATGTGGGTTGTGAAGTAAATTGTCTTTGCATTTATATTAGTACTGCCTCTAACTGAAAGCAGTGTTAATTTTCAAAATTAAGAGGAGGTATTAATGCTTCTTTTCCCACTAAGTTGTTTACTATTAAATGTCATTAATAGCTGCATTACATATTCTAGTTCAAAGTATTCTGCTGGGTTGTTTGTTTTTTCCACTGGTCTTCTGTCTGTCATTATCAAAAACGTGGCTTGGTTAGGATGATTTTTGCTGAGGCTTCAGTTATAGCACCCAACTGATTTGGTTTTTGTTGCTGAAATTGAGCTCAACACCTGTATTCCAAGGTAGTACACAGATTTTTCTTAAGTGTCATTGTCTATAAAACCTCAATGTTTTATTGGATATTTTGCAGTTTACTGGTTTACTAGCAAGTTACAGAATTACTGCCTCTGTGCTCCAAGTTGAAAGAACCCTTTATTAGAAGCAGTGAAATCTAAATTGCCAATTGCATCTCCTTGCTGTACTGCAAACTTGAAAATTTTGTATCAAATTGTTGCTCTCAATTGAGTACTGGTTTTTATACCAGTTCCTGCTAGTGTTGCAGAAACATCTAGAGAGAACAGCAAAGTATTCCTGAAGAAGAAAACCTTAAAATGTGAAGTGCAAGGAAAATGTTTAACTTTGGTGTTAATTATATACTTAAAATTTTCTTTGTAAATACGTGTATGCAAAATTACTTTCCATGCCCCTCATTTTCCTTCCACGCCATTTAGTGTTACCCCTTTGGGATAGAAACCTGCTGAAAACCAGTAAGGAAAACAGCATTAGCAAACTCATCAGCTCATGAATTCTTGGACAGAAGAGAGCTGTTCTAGCCCTGGAGCAGGTGGCTTAGCTGGGTCCCCTTGGGTGGGAGGGAGTGTTCCCCCCAGGGTGATGCTCAGCTGAATCAAAACCAGAGGTATCGTGGTTTGCTGTGCTGGAGGTTAGCATCAAAGCATTTCCATCCTGGGATGGAAAATAGGGAAGGAAATTCGCTCTCAAGTAGTCTATAAGACAGAGTATTTCTTGGGACTCTTCCTATTACTGAAGCAGCTTATGGTGCATGCTGTGTTCAGGATGACTACATCCATCATCCCTTGCTAAATGATTCGTGCAGGACTACAAAAGGAGTTCATGTCACAGCTTAGCTTAGAGTATATGTGCTCTTAGGTCTTTATCCTGCACTCCAGGTCTGGAAAAAGTTGGATTTCTGAAAAAAAAAAAAAAAAAAAAAAACAACCAACAAAACCCAACCATAAAACAAATAAACTACAATAATAAAACAACTTTACAAAACTTCATTAGCATACTCACCTCTGTAATAAATAAAGTGAAATTAAGTTAATCAAGCAAAAAAGCATATTTTTTTTTTGCATAAAGTTTATTAGAAAGTATAAGGAAATGAGAAAAATAGAATGCATCCATATATGAATATAATGGAATGGGGATTTTTACATGTAATAAAAAATAGTACTATGAGTAGAAGATTTTTTTCTATCAGCAGAGGAAACACACTATGCAGGAACTTACTGTAACTATGCAATTACTTGGATAGCTAAATGTGATTAGATAAGCGAAATTAAATTGGGAGAAAGTGTACTCCATTCAAATTCAGTGTTTTAAAATTATTGCCATATTTTTCTGGAAATTAAAATGAAACTTTATAGGCACTTTAATTTTTCGATCTCTGCCAATTTCAATTGCTGTTTAAATTTACAAATCAGGGAATCACAGAGTGATTTGACTTGGAAGGGACTTCTGGAGATTATCTAGTCCAACCCCCCTGCTAAAGCAGGTTCACATAGAGCTGGTTGCACAGGACTATTTGCAGGCAAGTTTTGAGTATGTTCAGAGAAGGAGATTCTACAATGCCTCTAGGCCATCTGTACCCATGCTCTGTCAGCCTCAAAGTAAATAAGTTTTTCCTCATATTCAGATAGTTTCCTGTGTTTTGGTTTGTGCCCACTGCCCTCATCCTTTTCTGGGCATGAGTGAAAAGAGTCTGTCCCCATTCTCTTGACACCCGTGCTGGTGCAGATGTACTTGATGGAACTCTTGTCCTTAATTCCAAGTGGACCTTAGCCCTCCTTGTTGCATCCCCGAATACTCTTGACAGTGTTCACATATTCTTCCCAAGTGACCTCTCTTTATTTCCACATTCTGTAAATTTCCTTCTTCTGAATTTTGCCAGAAGCTCCTTGGTCATTCATGCATGTTTCCTGTCCACTTTGCTTGATTTCTTATTCACAGGAACGCACACTGATCTTGGAGATCAAGATCACTTGAAGAAAGTGGTGCTTGAATTTTAACCAGCTCTCTTGGGACCCCTACCTTCTAAAGCCCTATCCCAAGGGGTTCCTCCAGGTAGGACCTTGAAAAGGCCAGTGTTAGCCCTTCTGAAGTCAGGTTTGTAATCCTACTTTTGCCCTTCCACACAAGATCCTGAACTCCACCATCTTATGGTCATGGAAGCCAAGGTTGCCCCAGCCTTCATATCCCCAACCAGTCCTTCTTTGTTCATTAGTACAAGGTTCAGCAGCACCCTCTCCTCATTGGCTCCTCTGCCACCTGTGTAGAAGTCGTCATTAATGCTTTGCAGGAGCTTACTGGACAGTGTGTGGTCTTTCCATCAAGTGTCAGGGTTTTTTGAATTATTCCTTGCAAAACTAAGATGAAATGTATGCTAAAATATTATAGATATGTAATATGTAACTCCTCTAAATGAGCAAAGTAGTATTACACAAACCATTTTCTGGTTTTCATTCTCTTTGTTTTCTCACTATGTCTGTATATGTGAAAATACACTGAAAATATAAAGCGTGTAATGTAACTCATATCGTATATAACATCATAACATTGTGATGTCCTGATATAATACACTTGAAAATCAGGTTATTTTCAGTTGTTCTGTTTCATGTTGGAATTAGAGAAGTGTATCCAGCAGAGGTCTAATCATAACTTTGTTACTATACCATTCTGGAAAAGAAGCAAACACTGGTTTTAGTTAACAGTCATCCTGTAAATCATTATTCATGTCAAGGAGATCTGTTAGTCTAAACAGTTGTGAAGAACAGTGACCTTAGATAAGTTTGCAGGTTACAGAACTGAGCTCATAGTTTGTATGCTACATAAAGTAATATTAAAGTTCCTTTTGCTAATGTAGTCATTACTGTGGTCTTGTACTTGAAAGAATAATTCCTTAATTCCAGAAAGCTGTCAGGTTTACCCGACTAGGAACATAGAAAACCATGAGGGGCATTTGAAAAATTCAGTAGCAAAGTAATTGGTTCAAAATCACAATTAAGCAAATCTCTAATCAGTGTCTGCATGACCTGTTTAACAGTCTGTTATATCCACTTTATGTTCAGTGCATAGGCTTTAGAGATTCAGTAGTATTCAAATGTGAAAATAAGCTGTACAGTGCATGTGCAAAGGTTTGGTCATGTGGCATGCTCTAAATCACAGCACACTTCTGGTCACTGGTAGGGGTAAAAAGAGCAAACCACTGTTTGCTGGCACAGGATGTGGTGTCCTGCTCAGGCATATAGTGTCCATGAGCTGAGCAATGCCAGTCCCTTGCAGTGAAGTCAGTTTTATTCAGCATGTGCCTTCAGGTTGATCTGCACAGGCTGTAAAGCAGCAGGCATTGTGTTTGGCTTCAGTGGGAAGCAGTGCAGTAAAACTCAAAAGGCAGGAAGGATTCAGTTCCAGGGGCAGGAAAGGCTGACCAAGGAAACTTTGGTCTTGAACAAGCTTGGCTGGGAGCACCTGGTGGTCCTATAACACAGTGCAAATTAATTATATAGTTGTGTCCGCATGTGCATGTTAGGTATGCTTTGGTGAAGTACTTAAAATTTGATTCTAATATTAATATTCAATTTAAAAATTATGTGTATCAACCAGAAAGTCCTACTAGATTTTCTCATTCTCCATTTTACTCTGTTGTATGCATCTTAATATAACTGCTACAGTAGCATACATTCATCTCTTCTAAGTGATAGGAAATTGCATGGTAAAAGGAATTTAGTGATACCTCCTGTATTTTGGACAAAATACAAATAGAGAAGGAAATAAAAATGCAAGTATTTTGAAAAAATGCAAACCAAATCAGTATGTCTGGAATTTATTTTTAATTGAATTACCAGCAAAGCACTGCTTCTACAAAAAAAAAGGTACAGCCGCTATCTCATAGATTTTTGAGAGAGTGAGAGAATCATGCAATCACAGAATGATTTTGGAAGGTACCCTAAATCTCATCTAATTCCAACCCCCTGACATGGGCAGGGACACCTTCCACTAGACCAGGTTGCTTAAAGGCCCATCAGACCTGGCCTTGAACACTTGAACACTCCAGGGATGGGGCAGCCACAGCTTCTCTGGGCAACCTGTCCCAGTGCTTCACCACCCTCATAGTGAAGATTTTCTTCTTAATGTCTAATTTAAATCTACCCTCTTTCAGCTTGAAGACATTCCTCCTATACTACCCCTGCATGCTCTTGTAAAATATCCCTCTCCAAATTTCTTGTAGGCCCCATTTGGGTACTGGAGGGTTGCTCTAAGATCTCTCACATTTTCCTGTATGTCACTTCTTCATCTTGACTTTTGCTCTGCAAAAAAGACAAAGCTATTTTTGTTTCTTCTTCTAAAACAGAGTCTCAGTACTTTTGAACACTGTAGTCATTTGTCTTTGTACCTATTCCAGGTTGAATCCTAAGTTTG
>JAOEHX010037111.1:0-20043 GCA_025448015.1 Bolborhynchus lineola
CTAATTTGGATGGATGGATGGATGGATGGATGGATGGATGGATGGATGGATGGACGGACAGATGGATGAAGCCCCAGTTTTTGTGCTCTGAAGAACTGCTGATCCTATAATATATGTATCTGTGAGCATTACCAGGAAAGGAATCCCTCTGCAAAAGCTTTATTTTCCCCTTTGATTATTTTTAGGACATGTTGTATTTCCTCACCTCAAAGCTAGGAATTTTTTCTTAAAAACATGAAGGATTAGAGTGAGCAACATGCGGTCTACAAGGACCATGGCATCGCCAGTTGGTCTCCTTTCACAAAGGTAGTTCTGGTGTAGGGTCAGAGCTAAAAGCTGTGGTGCCTGACATGAGTGAAGGTGCAGTAAAGCAGAGGAGTGCTGGGAGAAAAGGCACCTGCAGCAGGAAGGGCAATTGTTACCTGGCTCAAAAAATTTTAATGGGATCAAAAGAAGAGCTGTTTGGACAAGTTATCTTTTTTGTAATGCAAAGCGCATTGCTTGAAATAAATTTGGAGTGGAAGAATGAAATGATAATTTTAATGATGTAGGAAAACATAGTGATGAAATATAGTTCCTCAGGCGTGCCATTTCATCATAGCATGTACCTTTAAAAACATGGACTTCAGGGGGTAGGAATTGTGGCATCTATCTGTGCAGGCTTTTATTTGACATGGTTGGGTAGGCTATTGAATTCCTACTCCCTGCCTTTAGCTTAGCTGTGTACTACATGTTCTCTATGTTCTCCACAATACCTCAAGCTGAAAATTGATCTTCAGTCAATACTGTACGATGATTCAAACCACTCCCGTAATCAGCACTGCTTGTTGAATGAAATTCGTCGTGGGAGGCCTGATTATTGTCTCTGCCAGGACTGACCCGACTGAAAGGGCTATCAGACTGTCTGAATTTGGACACTTTCGACAATTGCCATCAAGAATTATCTATGCTACCAGAAAGAGCTAAATTGAGCAGAGATGAAATGCTGGTGTTTATTGATTCCTTAAAAAAAAAAAAACCAAACCTAACACCTTTTTTCTTTTTTTCCTCCACTCCTCCTGACTAGGTAAAGGCATCTTCAGCTGCATGCTCTGGGGGTTGAGATAGCATTGCTGCAACAAAGATGAATCTTTTCTGATCCCATGTCAAATTGTCTGCAGCGTGCTCTCTAAGGAAAGACCGTTTGTCAAAAATGCTACGGTATGGTCCTATTGAATACGTGCTGTGGTCAAGGTGAAACAGAAGAGTGACACAGGTGAGGCTGAGTGCTTGTCAGTCTGTATCAGCCTTAATTTACAAGCTCTTGATCTGGGAGTACAGGGAAGAGGAGCTGAAGACTTTGAGTGCCTGATTAGAAAGGGATTCACTGTGTAAATGTGGTTTCCATTAGGTCACCAGTTGGGATGCCTTTGTCTTACATGATGAAGCTTTCTGGAGCTGTAAAAGCAAAAAGGACGTATTACACTGGCACAATGGAGGGCTTATTAGCAGTTAATAATATTTAAACACTTGACACTTGCTTAGGTAATGCCATTTGGGTTTTTTTTTGTCTTAACCCATGTACGGGAGTACAGAATGTGGGGCAGATTTTTTTCCCCTCACTTTACCAGTGTGGAAATTTCACTTATGCTAATACCACCTGTATTGGGAAACACTGTTTCCTCCTACAAGAGTGCATGCCACTAATCTGTGTTAAAGTGTATTTAAAATAGCAATATAGAATGAGGTGCAAGTACCAGAACTGTATTAACTTCACAAGTAATTTTTAAATTGAGTGGATTAGGGGATGTCAAGTTTTAATCACAGAAAACTAAAGTAAGGCTTGTTGGTGAAAACCCATCACTGTGCACTGTTGCCTGCCTACCTGAAGAGCTTTAGGCAGTAACAGTACATGGTCCAAGCTTGCTAATGGCACAGTTTGTCTCCTCAGCAGCACTTCTTTTGCCTCTGACTCAAGAACATGGATTGAAATCTTAATTCACTGCAAAGCTCTCATTGACAGGTATGGAGTTTGCTTCAGCTCTGTTTGATGGAGTGCTCTGGAAGCTTTAAAGACATACAGGCCAAAGTCTCTTCACCAGGGGTGTTGTGCCTGTTTGTTACCAGTTAACCTCCAGTCTTTATTAATAGAGTTAAAGCTTTGTGGGCAGGCTCTGCCCTTGCTTAATGCCATGTCATTGTTCGCACTGGCTTCAAAAGGAGGAGGCACTTAGACTGGGACTCACAGAAGCCCTGAGGAGTCTAAGTCCCATTCATTTTCTGATTTCAGTGGGACTTAAGAGTCCTAAATCCCTTTGTGAATCCAAGCTGTAATGCTCTACTATCTAGGCACAAGCATTAACAAGAGTTCTCTTTTTATCCTCTTAGCATGGTAAGCCTGGAAAGTGGAGCTCCTTATTATCTTCCCTGGTCTCCTGAAATAGGCTGAAAATATGTGTAGCTGTTTAAATATGGAAGTTATCTTCTTACTTGAGTCTGGATTGTCTTCTCTTTTCCAGAACTATGAAAACAAACAAGTCTGGATGACGTGTTCTTTTCTGGGCTGAAACTCCGTAGGATGGGTGTTGGAGTAGAAAATAGGTAACCTGAGTGAAGGGAGAGGAGCACATCATCACTTTAACCGCTTTCTGGCCTTTGTCCACTCAGCTTGGTCCCTTGGGATGCACATGAAAATAACCTATGTGACAAACCCTTCCCATACTAGTAACCACATTTTGGAAGACCCCTGTGCCATAGTGTACACATGACCTTGATTCACAGACCCTGTGCAAAAGCCTGATACCCATTGTGGGGTTTCAAATTTAAACTGTTGGTAAGAAACCTTCATAATAGCCTCTTGCTGTCATTTTATCAAAGCCAAATGAGTTTTTGCATCTGCTTGCTCATTTCCAAAGCTATTGATGATGGGCCTGGTGCTCAGCTGATGAAAATTAGCTGAGCACTGCTGAAATCAGGTCAGTGGCTGTGTTGATTTCTCTCATCTGAGAAACTGATACGGGCTCTCTGGCTTTTCTGGTGGTCCCTTTGTAGCTATCTTCATCAATTCAAGAGCAGTGTGAGTTTAGAAATTATTTTGACTAAAAGAAAGCTGTATGGTGTGTTATGTCAAATGTAAATAATATATAGTCTTGCAGAGGATCTCATGAATAGATGTTGGCATATATTCTTGATAGATTAGGAATTCATATCGCATTAACAGGTCAACAGTAAGCCTCTGTGTTAAATAGGTTTGATTGACAGAAAAGCAAAATGATGAGATGTATTCTCTGCTATGATGATCCTAATAAACAAGGGGTGTCTAGTTCTGAAAAAACTTTTCACTAAAGTAAATAAAACACCCAACTGATCTACAGCGAGCACAGAAAACTGCTATAGAGGTGCCAGTCAAATCTTAATATTTACAGCAAAACATGTTTCCAGCAGGTAAGGCTTTAACTTAACTGATTGTGTGTCCATTTTCAAATCCATAAAGTATAAGGACTTACCATCTTCCACTGTTCCAGGGGAGAGCAGGGCAGCAATAGTTATAAAGTTGATGGGACTAGAGAATGTAGCTTGGTCTTGTGTGTAGGGGGCAGGGATAATGCTGCTAGGCTTAATTCTGCTCTTCCTGTAGCAAGCCATCCTGCTGAGCCAGGATAAGCTTTTCCAGGGAGCACTGCACATAGAGTTTCTTTCTCCTTCTGTCACGGATCACTGGTTTTAATGGCTTGTGCCAC
This sequence comes from Bolborhynchus lineola, assembly GCA_025448015.1. Taxonomy (NCBI): domain Eukaryota; kingdom Metazoa; phylum Chordata; class Aves; order Psittaciformes; family Psittacidae; genus Bolborhynchus; species Bolborhynchus lineola. The sequence continues at coordinate 3,720 of JAOEHX010037111.1, forward strand.
AGTTTTCCCTGCAAACAGGGCCCTTCCTGCTTTTATGTAATTTGGTGGGGTGGGGGTGGAAGGGTGAATTACGAGTGCTGCCTGGAGTTTTGTAATTGCAGTTTACAAACTAGAGAGGTATTGATGATGGAGGTTATCACAAGGTTTTGCATCCCTTAAGGGACATATTTATTTCATGCTTGGTATCTGATTATCTCATAGATTTGTTGGGCCCTAAAATCCTTGAAGGGGATCAGAGTACAGCTCTGAAAAGTCTCTTTTTGCAGGGCATTTGGAGGGATGCTATCCTTTTTCTTTCTGAATTACCAACTCATGATAGCAGAGAGCAGCGTTCCAGGAGGATGCACAAAGTACTTAACCATAGTGTTTAGCAGCGCTGGCCTAGACATCAGAGAGTTGAGGGTTGGCCTTACAGTGGGCTCCAGACTACAATTCAAGTGACCTGTGATAGCTTGCCATTGATTTTTCATCTGACCTTGCACAAGATGTGTAACCTCCTCCTGCCCTGGTTGGCCATCTGCACCACAGGGACAGTGCTACCACCTCTTTCTTGGTCTTTGTCTTTAGACGTATTGAATATATATTGTTCAGGGCAGAAGGGGTTTTGCTAGATGTGTGTGTAGTACTTTGCAGGTGGGAGTTTAGGATTCCATTGGGATTTTTGGGTACTATGGTAATAGTAAAATAATGAATGATATCTTGCACGCTGCTTTCCTCCTACTTTATCTCCATTGCCATGCTGACCCTTTTTCTGCCTGTAAAGCTACTGTACTGGCTTTGAAATTGTCTCCTGTGACTGCTAGTCTGTGCAACAGCTGACAGGTGATATGTAACTTACGCAGCCAATGGGCATTTTGCATTTTTATTTCATTACCAGTTTCAGGTACCTTGACTTGGGAACAGTCCCAGTCTGTAAACTCATTATTTGCTGAAGCTGTATTAAAAATTCAGTGGAGTAGCAAATAACCTGAAAGAAGAGTAACTTGGCATGCCCTTGAGAAGTTTAAGCTGTTATTCTGCCATCAGAAATCATTGTTGAAGCTTCTGCAAAACTTAGTTGCATCCTTGAATGGATATACTGGAACAAAACCTTAAAATGCTTGTTTGAAAATCTATAATTAGCCTTGCTGGGGAATGGTTATAAAGTACATTAGACTGAGTGGCTCTTAATTTTTTTTTTTCAAAGCAAATTAATCTGTTTCTCAGAATTGCTTTCTGTAGAAATGCCAGTTGCCACAACCAGCAGGGCCCCAGTGGCTCTCAGGAATGTATCAATTTAAAAGTGATTAGAGATTAATTAAACAGAGCTCCATTATCTGAATGAATAGCTAAAATATACATTTGCTTTATCACAAGTTGGCAATAGAAAGAATGTACATGTTCTCTGTGGCCAAAGGCGCCGCCTCATATTGTGGGGGTAGTGTGCCGCCCTGTTGACTCTTTGGCAGCTTCTTCAGTTTTTCTTTTCATGACTTTGGTAGTGATGTAGGAGGAGCACAGCATGGCTGGTATTGCTTGGGGCATCAGAGACCTTTTATTCAGGACAAGGGAAATATGATCATGGTCCCCTTCTGAGAGACAGCCAAAGATTTTCCCTTTCGTGATTTGTGGTTTCCTTGGGTAGCAGCTTTTCTGATAATGAGGAGCTTGGATCCAGCTCTTTAATCCCAGGGTCTAAAAGATGAATCCTTTCTTTCCCAAATTAACAGAGAAAAAAAAAAGAGGAGAGGAAAAAAAAAAAAACAAAGCAAACCAAAACCAACCCTCTGCATGTCTGTGTTTGACTTTCACTGGCAACTTTTCGTTTCCCAACTGTTCGGCGCTAAAATGTGTGCTTGTCAGGGGTGGAGAGCAGTGTTGTAAACACATGATGTTCTCCAAACATCAAGCAAATCTGGTATGTGTCCCCCACTCCCCATTTTGAATCACAGCTGCTTTTTCTTCAACCTCTTGGAAATAGTTTGAAAATCCCTGTTGTTTGCCTGTAAAGGGCATAACTGTAAGATCCTGTGAGCTTACTTGATTCAAACTTTTTATGGCTCAAATCCAGAATGGTACTTTAGCACACACCTTCTTTTTTTTCTTTTTTTTTAAGTAGATATTCCTATTCCACCTTCTGGAACCAACAATGTCTTTGTCATCAGTGATGAAGGTAATTCCAGTAACGAAAAATCACATGAATTTTTTAAGTGGTTCCGATTCATGCTTTCTTTTTAATTCCTCCTCACTCTTGTTGGAAGAATTATAAATGTGTGAGAAAATGCATGGCTATTCAGGACAAAATATCCTTCAGCAATGATTTTTGTGTTTTGAATCTTACTCTGATATCCCTGTCAGAATTTTGGAGACTCAACTTTTCTGATCCTAGTGTATCTTTACTTTTTGGCTGCAGGAAGCAATTGCAGGATTTAAAGAACAGAAGCTGAGAAGGTTTTGTAAGTGCAGGAAAAAACAGCAGGATGCTGTGTGCATGTTCAGTTTGCAGATTGTGTGCTGAGACAGGCTGGATGTAGCTCAGCTCTAAAAAGCCAAAGTTCTCAGTGCATCCTTGCTGATACTCTTCACCTTGGCTGGCTTGTTATTTCTGAAGCCTATGAAGAATCTACATGTGGTCAAACATTGCATACCATGCTGCTTACTATCTTCAGCGATGCCACCTCTCTTTTGGATACCTGAGTGCTATCTGAAGCACTGTCTCATGTCAATGCATCCCACCAGCTGCATTGAGAAGGCTTCTTTATGGAGTTGTCACTTGTTTCAGGGTGTATCCATTCTCCTTGGGCAAGGAGGTATGACAGCCAGACTTCCTCCAGGCCTATTGGAAATCCTGTAGAAAAAAAGGTAGAGAGCTCTTGATGGAAAGTTGTCTGCAGTCTTCTTCTGTAGCAGATCAGCATCATTGTTCTGATCTCAATTTTCACAGTATCTTCTTTTTATTAAGTTCTGAATAAGAAAACTGACCCTAGGTGGTTGTAAGATGTTGCTATGCAGTTTATTTCTCCTAAACTACTACAGTACATCTTTGCCTGAGGCAATACAGCATGCTGTCAGATTGTCAGAGTAGAGTTGTACCCCCGAAAAAAAGAAGGAAAAAACCCCCTTCGTTTTTTTCTGGCCTTAAATGTGGCAAGATGGCAAAGAAATTAACTGTGAACCTTTAGGCAGTCTGTGCATTTATTTCAGCCCTTGAAAATAATCCAGTAAACAAGCAAACAAACATAATCTTGAGTGAATGGTGAAATGTTGTGTTTCTCTTTAGTGCACTCCTTGCAATCTTCAAAGACAAGTGAAATGGCTGGTGGAAAGAGGATCTGTAGTTAAAGGGACACCCTTTATCCTAAAAATGACCGAATTGCCTAATTTTTTATTTTTTTTTTCCCCCCTAACCAGCTGTTATTATAAATAGCATCTTCATATGGACTGGAAGGGTTGAAAGTATCTGGTTTTACATTCCTCACCTTGCGTTTCCTCTGTTCTTCAAAGATTTGCTGTTTGTGGCTTTGTTTTTTGACTCTGCTTTTCCCCACGCCAAACAAACAAAACAAGCTATTTTGTCAGTGGCATGAAAATATCAAGGTTAAGTTGCAGACTTGGCAGAAGGATATCAAAATCTTTTGATTTAATTTTGTAGGATGGTACCTACCAAGTCAGCGATGCCTCCTGTTGTACAATTATGTATCCTAGTCTTAAGCACATTTCATGCCATATCTGTATGTATTCTGTATGTACATACATACATATATGTGTATATATATGTGTGTGTGTGCATATCAGCTAGGAAATTTTCGTAAACTATTTACAACAAGGTCCTTAGCTTGCACTGATATCATGTAGCTGACATTCACTGCACCCTCCTTGGCAGAGTTACAAGAAAGCAAGAAATAGGCAGACACCTCTGCGGCACTGTTTGAGTTTTGAAAAGTGATCTGCTAGCTTTGCCAGTGGCTGTATTTTACAAGCTCACTTTGGGGAACACCACATGCCTCTGCTAGTACTAGTGGTGGTGCAGGAGCAGGCACCCAGAGCCTGGTTTAGGGGTCTGACGTAGAGTAAAGGAGTGAAGTTTCATGTTTTCTTTCTGCTTTTCATGGGATTGGGTAGCCTGTAGCATCTTTCTCCTCCATGGAAGTTACTGCTTTGAAGACATTGGGGTTTTGGGTTTTACATCAGTATTGCATTCCAACTTTTGTTTGCAGTATTTCCAAATAACATAAGGGGTTAAGTGCAAACCTGTGTCTTGCTGTAGCATGCAAGGGGAGGATTAAAATGGATTCCTATCTGTACCAATGCTTGCAGAAAAGAGGCATCAGGGCTCCCCTCCCTTGAAGCTATTCCCTCTCAGCAAGGCTAACCTTCTTGGTAGCAGAGGGTAAAGACTCTCTGAAATGCTTCCTGAAAGCCCAGTGCTCAACAAGTTTAAGAAAAGCTGAAATCAGTGTGCTTTGGACATCTCAACTCTGTCCCTTAGTACTTCTGCACTGCTGTGTAACCTCACCTCCTGAACCGTGTCCCACCAGTCTGCAGAGGGACAACAGATGTTCAGTGAGCAGCTTCATAGCATTCTGTATTCTCTCAGCTGCTGGCCTCATATTTTATTTCCTGCAAAATACTGAAATGCTGAAGATGATAGTTATTAACGTCCTTTTCACTCCTTTGTGCTGTTTGTTGCAGATGTATTGCTGTGCTCCAGAGGCAGTGATTAATATATTTTCTTCTTACCGTTGTAAAATATCTGTCTGATCTATCTATTTACTTGGGTGGCTCTGCAAATTGGAAAGTCAAGGTTGGAGAACTCTCCCTGCTGGCTGAAGGTTTGGGGTTAGACTTGCCTACATAGTGAGAGTGTGTTGTACTCTGTTTATTCAAAGCATGGGCTCCCCTGACTTCAGTTGTGGTTTTATGTGCATTAAACTTCTACAGTGGAGATCGTGGGTTCTCATTTCAGCTTTCACAGTTATCTATCTGGAATAGTTATCTTTCTGGAAGTTCAACTCACACTTCAGCTTCTCAGATTCACCTCTGTTCAATCGGGGAGCCCAAACCAGAAAAGGATGCTGTTGGCGACTCGGAAGGCATGAGTGCTGATAGTGTCTTCTGCCTTAGGACACATCAGGTCTTCACAGAAAGACAGAAAGATCTTGAAGTGTGTGCATTGAGCACATGTGAGTAAAGCAAAGAGACAGGAAGGGAAGAAGAAAACACATCTGGCAGCATGAGAAATAGCCAGCATCCAGTGTCCAGTTTGAGAAGTCAGAGACAAGAATTATTTCCCCTTCCTGGGGGCTGAAACAGAAACTGGTAGCTTTCCACTGAAGTATTGCTGAGCACTCAGTGTCTCTGAGCACTTGCCTGTTGTCACTTCACTGGGTGCTGCTATATCTGCCTTCTGGGCTCTGCGTGCTTCCCAGCCCCACAGTATTATGCTGAATATGCCATTTCTTTGTGCAGCCAAGTTCATTTTCCTGCAGTGGAGTCCCTTGTGAAGTTCCCTGCCTCAGGAATTCAGCCATCAGTCTTCAGGAAATGCTGCCTGCAGGATTCAAAAATTGAATCATAGAATCACAGAATGGTTTGAGTTTCCAACCCACTTGCCATGGGCAGTGGCACCTATTAGACCAGGTTGCTTAAAGTCCCATCCAACCTGGTCCAATTTCCCTGCAGAGGAGTACAATGCCCCCCCCCCCCTCCTGTTCCAGTAAATTCTTCCTCCCTAGGAAATGAAATAGCTAAAAGGAATAAAAAGTTTCTGTGGACCTTGGAAGCAAGCCTCTGGTTCAGGGTCCTTTTGTTTTTACTTTTTTCTGCCTTACTGGTATTTGTGGAGATTTTTGTCATTGTAGAGGAGGTAGAAAGGAGAGGAACACTCCTAAAAAACTCAATCTTTCCTCTTAAATATGTGTTCCTTGTATTGCCTCATTTCCAGACATAGGCATAATGTAGCTATCAAAGCCACCCCCTTGGCCTTGTCATGCAGTGTAGCATATTTTTGCCCTTAAGCAAGGGAAACAGATGATAAGCTAGTTGTCCTTGTACTGAAAGTGCTGCCATGGGTACACGGCTGATACATAAGCCTCACTTTCCATTAATCTGTGCCTTGTGCCAAGTGCTTCTTTTCAAGGTGGTACAACGTCCTAGGAAATTGTGGTATGGGGAAATGGTCAATGTGTTGTTAGTTCTGCCTCTGCCATCTGGCAGTGAGGAGCTGAAGCTAAAGCCAGGAGCAGCTTGCTGACCAAGAGCAAGTGTGCAGGTGCCTCAGCCTGAGAAATACTATCCAAGAGCAATGTTTATAGAAGTGAAGCATCCTCTCTTCTCCAGTCTAGGAGGCTTTTTAGCTCATGGTGTCTGTGGAAGGCTCATGGCTCCCTGCTGAAAGGGGACCTGTTGTGGCCCTTGAACCCACTACCAAGTGCCTCTTCTCTGCCAGCCTCCCCTCTGATAGAAAGGAGGCTATCAGTGCAGAAAAACATTGTCCTCTCTTAAAGAGTGGTTTATTGGTTAGTTTGCAGGAAGGCATCATGTTTTAAAGCTTTATTAGAAGACTACTTCCTCTCATTTGGAGATCTATAGTGTTGATTTGTTTGTTGCTTATGTTTGTACCTTGCCTTACAGGCATCCTGTCATTACGTCCTTGTGAAGCAAAATGTTATTCTCCATTTCTTGCAGAAGTAAAAGATGGCATTTTTCTTTCTGTTGCTTGTGTATGCATATATTCTGGAGTTTCTTTAGTTTTTATATCAGGAAAAGTACTGATTGATAGCTGTACACTCCCATCTTGGACTTTGATTTCATGACAATGAGTGAGAACCTCTGCTCTTGACTTCAGAGGGTTCTGAGAAACCTTGGCAGATGAGACTGCATAAGATATGGTGCAGGTCAGGAAAGGGAATGGGAGAAAAAGGAGCGTTGCTTTGTGATAACTGCAGATCAATTCTGAGAATTTTGTTTTCCTTTTTGAGCTTTGAGCCAAGTAGGCTGTGTTCATCCTCTATTCCCAAGAAAGAAGGGGAAGCCACTACATTACCAAAAGGAATATAGCTGCAGAAGGGGCACTAAGCACACCCAGTAACATTACTCCTCACGCTCACAGTTGCTTGTTTGACATTTGGAGTTCCTAGAAAGATGTTTGTGCCTGTACTCCTCTCTGAGGGTTGATGTTTGCAGAAAGTTATGGTGAGCACAGGGCATTGCTCAGGTTTCCTGCCTGCTGTCAAAAACGCCAAACCTCTTGATTGCCCTCGGACACTTGGAGGCCTTGCAGCACATTCAGACTTTCCCCACCATTGAAGTCTACTGCTTAAGAAATATTCCAAAGGCAACCTCAGAGCTGTGTGATTCTGATTGCAGTACAAGGCTATCAAATGGTTTCTCTCATGTTTTGATTATTTTTTCTTTCACTGTTTTTCTAGAAACACAGGCTTGTGCCTCACCTGCCATCCCCTCCAGTCCCTAATTCAAGTCCTGCAGGAAACACCAGCATCACTGCAGCTTTCAGAAAGGCAGGTGTGTCCTTTGGCATGACAAAGTCATGCAATATATGTGACTTTTCTAGGGTCAATAGTGGTGGAGTTTATGATCCAGTTTCCCATCTTAAGCACTTGGATTGGGTACCCAGTTGGACCCAGATTTATACGCTACATAGGAAAGGGAAATAATTGCCCAAACATCAAAAGCTGTTTCCTGTGTTACAGTGATACTAGTTCTTTTTTTCCTTATAGTGTAGCCACTGAGTTTCATTTATCCCTAATGACGACAGATATACCAGCTGCTTTCTGTGATATATCCCTTGCTGTTTTCCTGTCGATGTAGTCAGCAACGTGCAAGACAATTAAGATTATTTACTCTGCAAAGTGCTATAATGAAAAGAGAGCTGATTTGTAAGCATCTTTGAGGATAAGCATAGTGAGTCCTCTGTTATTCTGGGGAAAAAGATGGAGCTGCAAAAATGGTCCAGGAGATCTTATCTGTAAAGCCTTTTAATTTATTTGCCTTTCCTTCTCTCCTTTCCTTCCTTCCCTTTTCTCCTTTTTTTTTCAGTTAGCTGGTTTGTTTTTTTTTTTCCTAGTTAGCTGAGTTGAATAGTATTTTATGAGCTGTGTTATTTAAATCTAGGCTGTGAATTGACTCTGAGTTGGAAACTTATGTGAAACACAGAAGTGACCCAAAATGGGATCTTACTGCATAGCGTCCAGAGCTGTCATGCTGTTATTGTTCTGAAAAGCTGGTAGTTTGTAACTGCCCAGATGGTGGGTGGCTCTCAGCAAACCTTGGGTGCAGCACTCAAGTCAGGTTGAAGTATGTGAATACTTGAGAAATAGGGGACTGCAGATACGCTGAGCAGAACCACAAATTACACATTGCTTTGCACGGTTCTCTGAAAATGATAAATGCTGTCCTTATGTTTACTTGAATTTCAGCAGGAATTAAATCCAATAGAAATTTGGTTTGGGGGTTGTTTTTGAAATGTTGCAATTGGACAGTTTTTGCAGTGTTTTTCTGTATTTAAATATTCATGAAAAATATGGGGACAGATTCCATTAATAAAGAAATCTTGCAGTGTTCAACTGACTGTCTTAATATCCAGTTCTGTGGTATGACTACAGCACCAAATTGTGCAGATTCCTTTCCTTTTGTAGCAACAGTAAAATATATGTATGATGAGACCTAGAAGGGTAACCAGAGTTAGATGTAGTTCTTGCCTGAACCTTCAAAGTTTTATTTGTAACAGGAGTTACCTCTAGTTTTCCACTTTCCGAAGCAGGGCACAGGCTAACCAGCAGGGCTGCACTCAGTATGGCAGGAGCAGCAAGCTGAAATACTATGGATGGTATTACACAGACATCAGATCAGGTGAGCCATCAGTCCCTTCCAGCCTGGAAATGGGAGAATCTGTGTCAGGATTCAGGGGAATGCTACCCAAAGTTAGACTTTAAAGTACAGCCTCCCAAATCTCAGACATTGTAAGCCTCCAATGACATCCTGCAGATGTTGAAAGCTGGTTTGGGAGCCTTGGCATACTAGAGGATGAGGTTGCTTTATCTAGGTGTCTGAAGACAGTTGGCTTTAGGTTTGGTTTAGGAACCTCTGCCTTGTTTCTTGGGGGTTTCTGGGCTGTAGGAGCCCAGATGCGTGTTCTCAGCAGTGAGGATGCTGCCTGCCTGAACAAGGTCTCATGTGCAATCACCTATATGGTCCTAGCAAATGATAAAAATATGTGAGGAGTTCTTTTTTTTTTTTTTTTTGGGGGGGGGGGGGTGGGTTAGGGTGTTTCTCTACTCCTAGTAAGCCTTGCTGGGTGAGACAGTCCCTCTCAGTTTAATTTCTTTGTGCTCTTCATCTTCCTACTCTGCTGCACCAAATATCAGCCTTTAATGTTTTTCACCTTGTTGAATTCACTGTGTATATTAGTACAGTGAACGAGTCATCTGGCATTTTTAAGTGCAAGCCTTAGAAGAAGATAGCTCTAAAATTTTCCTTTTGACTGGAAGCTGATAAGCTCATTACATATGCGAAAAAGAACGCATATATCAGGCAAAGACAGTATGTGACTTGGTAGTGAAGACCAGTCTGAAATACAAAATATATGCAATGATGAATTTAAACACCTTACTAAATCACAGCTGTGCCATTTTATTAGGCGTTGTTTCATAAACTATGAAAGCTTTAGCTATCATATAAATCTGTCTCTTAATAGGCAGCAGTTACAGTTCTTTATAATTTATTTCTCCAACACTCCTCAGCAAAAATGCACCTTCCTGGCAGCTCCGTTTGTACACATTTTGTTTATCACTGCAAGCCCAAATTTCTTGCCATGCTCTCTGTGCTCGTGCTATGTGAATAACAGAGATATAATCTAGAGGTTGTGAAGATAGTTAGAAAGAAGTCCTTGTGTTGCTGGCACTGAGCAAAGGGCCTCTGCAAGCAGCTTCTCACATTTCTCACCTGGATCTACACACTGCTTAGGATTTGCTTAGCACCAAGGGTAGCAGGACCTCTTACAATGTTTCAAAATGAACATGAGAAATATGCATCAGCCATCACATATTGCTGTTATCCTAGTTCAGGACAGTTGCTACAATTTTTATTGCCCTAATGTGATGCTTACTTGACTCACTTGTTCCAGACATGGGAATAGGTGTAAAAGTCTTTGATAAGTTCTAGGAGATCCCAGCTGGCAAATATCTAATAAATTACAATTTGAGGATGTTGAACATGACTTGTGATGCTGGTCAGGTATGCGTACGGATTGTCTTTCAGAGTGGTTCTTGCTTCAGCTGTCACAGGCTCCCCCATGTGTCTGGGATGGAGCAGCATTTGGTGTCTGGGAATTGTGATGGGTTTGCCTATTCTTATTTTTTTTAGGTCATTAGTGTCTCTCCAGCTATTCCAGTTAGTCAACACAGGGGTATTTCCCAGTCCTATGTCTACAAACATTGCTACATTTTTCTGTTTGGGGTTTTTTACTGGTTGATCTTATACTGGATGAAAACACACTTCCTCTCAGTATTCTGATAAATGGCTAGCATTGGTTTTGGTTTTATTTCTGCTTTTGTTTTTGTTTTCACACTGTTTAAGCAATTATAGCCTTCCTTTGTCATATGGTTGATGTCTTTTCAACCAATATTCTTACTCTGTTAGAATATTTTGATCACTATTTCTCTGTTTATACTTCTCCATATCAATGAAGAAGCATTAGCATGAATAGGGATAAACAGAGATTTCTCTGTAATGTTCAGCAGCTGATGCTTTTTTGGCCAAATGACCTCTGTAACAATTCGTGCATAAAGAAGGGGAATTTCTACCAATTTTTTGTTCTAATTACTACAGGTCTGTCTTCTTTGTATCAGATCAAACCATTAGTAAAATCTCCTTTTCTATGTTAAGGAAAGCCTGAGCAGTGCTCATGATTTTAACAGTTGATTCCTCTCTTATATTAAAAACCAAGCCAACTGTGAATAAAACTGTGGTATTTATTGAGGCCTCCTTGTGCTAAACTTCTTTAAAGGAACATCTGAGAAAAGTGCACTTTTTCTTAATGCTTTTGTTTGCTTTTAATTCAGAAGTAACTAATAATTTTTTTAACTCATGGAAAACATGTCAGCCAAAACCAATACACCTAGCATATAGTCAGATTCTAACTATTAGCTCCAAATGGATACAGTTTTCTAGAAATTGAAAGTATCTATAGTGTGGGCTTAAAGGCGGTACAGAATTGTCACCCTGGGTGTTGATGCATTTGTCATCAAGGGAGCACTACACAAGAGCTCTGCCAGTTCCTGCAATAACTTTTTCTCACAGCCATGGCATTCAGTGTCTCTCTGTAACTTAAATATGTACTCCTTTAAAAAATAATATGCTTACCTGGAATACTTTCCTGCATTTTTAATTTGCTTTTGCTTGTGACAGGCTACTGATGACATTGCAAAATGGAATGAATATTTGATTGCAGAGTTTATAGCAAATGCAGGTCTAGTTGTATAAGCCAGTCATGTTTACATATCCAATGTCATCAGACTTCTTTTGGAAGAATACAGCAAGACCCCAGTCTAGCAGGGCTCTTCACCACATCTTTAATTTTCATCTACATTGTTTTTTTTGAATGCTGCTGAGATTGTTCAAGTATTTGAAGCTGAGAAGGGGCCTGGCTTATTTTCCTTCTGCAGCAGTAATGCTAAGGTTTAAGCCCTTTTTGAAGTATGGTTGTGGCAGCATGCACCAGTGAATCCTGGTATTTTAAAGCATGTGTGCAGTTAGCACATGCTTAAACTGGGCAGTTGGATGCTTTGCGATACTCAGGAAATGTACCTGTCATCTGAATGGAAAAGGAGTGCTACCAGGAGCATCCATCTTGCCCGAGATTCATGAAGAAGCTGAGAAAACAGTGTTTTTGCTATTTGGTCAAGTGTGTCAAATGCAAGCATCAGCTTTGCAACAGAAGAACTCTTCTGTCATGGATATTTAAGCAAGTTATTAAAACACTTATTCTTGTCCTTTCTGTGAAGAATTATGGTGAGTAGTTAAGAGATGATTTGCTTATGTTGGCTAACTGCAAACAAAACTTTGTCTTTTTAAAAAATTAGGGTGAAACTAAGCAAGAAAATTTAAAAAGTGAAGCAGAAATAAAAAGCTGTTGAAAAGCAGTGAGCTTCTCAAACACACAGAAAAAATGTGTGTTAGTGAGAGCTATGTGCTACCTCTGGGAAGCTAACATCAACAACAATTAAAACACATATATCTGTCCTGAAAGGAAAAACTGGAATCGATTTGATTCTTGGTTACCTTTTTTATATCACAACACACAAGTTGAGGCATTTGTTATTATTTCCAGAATTTTTACTGAAAAGGGAGGATTATACAAATTGCTGGATTTGAGCAGGTAGTGGCAGAGCACCTCTTTTAATTGTGTCCCTATGAAGAGACCTCTTTGGTGGGGTGATGCTTCACCCACATGAGATGGGGTGGCGCATATGAAGGGCAGGCTGGAGTGTCTATACTTTCATTAAAATTCTTGTAGAGTGATGGAGGAGGAAAGCTCCTGAAGATTTTAATGGGATTGCAGATGCGTGGCAGATGTTTTTCGGAACACCATTAAAGGTGTGAGTGCTGCACATAAGAAAAGTTTGCTGCATACCTAAAGCAGCTCTCGCTCGCTTTTGGCTTGGGACATGTCAAACACTCAGTGCTGGAGCTGCTAGGAGCCAGGGTCATTCTGTTTGTAATCTGTTCCGCTTTCTGGTGCAAAGAAGAAAATATTTTTAATGTGAAATCCATGTTAAAACACACACAAAAAAAGCCCCTACAGCTGTTTGAAAGCTGTTTGGAAGTATGGCATATTAGAAATAGCCGCAGCTGAAATGGATTAGCAGGCAGAGTTCAAGTGAGGAGGTCAAATGTGTGAACTGAATGCAGTTTATCTTGTAGCACTGCAGTTTATCACTTGGTTGTAGAAATAAAGAAATACCACACACATGCACATATTCACACCTAATAATTTAAGAATAACTGGAAAAAGTCTTAAAAAACGTTGAAAGTCTTCTGGTGACATCATGCTATCTGCAGTAATAAACCAAAGATGGTTGAAGTCAGTTCCAAAATAGCTGTAGCTAGAGATGTTTTTATATGCCTGTCTTTATATGTATTTCACTTCTCACGAAAAAGATATTGAACACCTGTATTGCATACTAACTGTATGGGAAGGCACTGGTAGGATTTTTCCTCTCATGGATTTTTTCATGCTGCTTTTCATTTTTTTCTTTCTTTTTTTTTTTGTTTTTTTTCCTTTTTTCCAGAATTATTTATTATTTACAGAAATTCTTTAGTGTCTGGATTAGCTGCATTTACAGATCTTTAAAACTTGTAGGATGCTTTGCCCCTTCAGAAAGCAAGAGAAAATTCAGGCAGGGTGTGACTGTACATTTTCCTTGGAGCCTCTTCTTTTGAGAAAGTTTTATTACATGCGTTAGAGGGAACAGGAGGCTTTTTAACCCCCTTTTCTTTGCATTTTCATCTTTCTCCAGAGGGATTCTCCCTGAATTTGGATAGCAGATCATTGGACAGTTGAATTCATGAGTGTATCTGTATAAAGACCCCCTGCTTCCTTGGTGACTTTATATCCTGTCAGCACAGGATTTCCAAAGCCCATGCTTTGCCGGTGCCACCAATGTTGGTGATCCTTCAGTGCATCAGGACTGTGTGTGGTATTTTCCTTGACAGGTCGTAATGTTCACAAAATGAGCTTGTAGAAGCTCATTTAAAAGTCATGGAAGATGCTTATGAAAATCCAGTCATCCTGGGACTTGTAGATCAGATTGCGTTGCCTTAAGACTGTGCAGCCTGTTAATAACTTTTAGTCCTGCATTGTATATGAATATAATCTAAGGTTGTGCATGTGTGTTAATAGTGCTCTAAAATGGGAAAGTATTCCTCTGCAGTTCTAAAGATGTTTACTAAATAGAAAAAAATATGGGCTTCGTTATGAAGGAGGAACTGTGACTGGTGAGCCACTTCGAATTAAAAGGTCAAGATAATTACGCATTTCAGTCACATTGAATGCTAAGTTTAATGGTAAGGACATTTTTTGAAAGACACTTTAGGTAGCATAAACTCCAGTGAAGGATGATAGTGTCACATTAATAATAATTATTTGAAAGTGTGACAAACTCTTCTTGAGCAGCCTCTATTAGACACAATCTCAGAATAAAATTTAAATTAGGAGGTAATTTCTAGATGCGATTAAAAACTTGTCAGGGTGGAGAAGCAGCCACTTTCTGTCTTACTTTGATTGCAAGCACTGTAATGAAGTGTCTCAGCCTGGCATTTTTGGCCTGTAGCTTGAACATGGGCAGTACTAGTGCTGTTTCTGATGCAGTTGCGTTTCTAATGCATTATGTTCTGACATTGTTTTTGGAAGAAAAACACAAACTTGTTTTCTATGGTAGTTTTCTTTTAAGGACTTTTTTTAAGCAAGTCCCTGAAGTATCAGTGGCCCTTATTTCAGTCATAATAGATTCAAGATGTGATCCCTGCAGAAGACCATTGACGCGGCATGTTTTCAACTTTTGCTTATCCTCATGTGCCAGTTGCTTAGGGGATAGTAACTGGAGCATGTAGCTTTCCTTTCAGCATGCCCTCCCAAGCTGTATAATTTTGAACTCCTCCTTTGCTTTTACCTGCTTATCTTTTATATTATTAAGGAACTGATATGTGCAAGAAGTGCCTCAACAACAGCCTTGGGGCTTCCTTGTTTTTAGACCAAATCCACTGTACTTTGCTGTTTATGAATCCCCAGTCACCACTTCCAATGACCCCAGTCTACTTCTGGCTCATACTACCCCTGTAATCAGAAGGTGGATGGACTTTTTAACTGTGGCCATCTAGCATCAAAGATGAATTTCTCTGTCCCCCAGTCTATTTCTCCTCCCTGCATTTCTAAGAGCAACTTACTTAATTTCACATTAACAAAATTTGGGGGATGGCATTAAAAGAAGACCATTGATGAGGCTAAGATGATTATTGTATGCTAGTTTCCATGTTTTTATCTTGATGTTTTCCACAAGCAGGCCATTTAATAGCAGATTTGTGAATATTTTTTTCTTGATTTCTCATGAGGTTGGCCTTTTCAAAGGAACTGGTGAGGGCTAGGCAGAGAAAGCTGATTTTAACATAGCATTATTAGACTTGATGCCCCTCAAACCCTTGGTGCCAGTTTCTATGTTGAGACCATGTCTTAGTTCACATACAGTCTGTGAGTCACAGTGACCATCCCTAGCTGGTCTCCATGAAGTTCAGTGAGATCCCTGTAGGACCATTCCTTTGCCAGTATGTTTACGTGGTTCAGGATGCCCTTGGGCTGCAAGCTGTGATGGACCTTCATAAGTGCCTCTCCAGCTATGGTTGACACTAGTTGCAGAACTGAGGTAGGCATCTTGCAACTCCTGTTTTTAGTTGCAAGTATCAGGATAGGGCTGTTTGGTGGCCTGCAGTTCAGCTTGAGGTTTGGGCTGTCCCGTCACCAAACACATCATGAAGCCTACGATTTGGGTTTTAAACTTAAAACTAACTATGGGTTGAATGTGTGTGCAGGAGAAAGGCTGTGTTAACCCTCTTTTATAAGGATATTTTGAAAAACACTCATAATATTGACTTGACATGAAAAAAATAGAGCCAATATGGCCTAGGATTGGATGCTGGTGTCTGGTGGGATTTTTGCTTTGTGTGTGTTGTTTTGGTAAAGATTGGAAGACCTCTAGGGTTGTGTAGTGCTTTGCATTTTATGGCACATTTAAATGTCTATAACATAAATAGCTTTACCATCAGAAGGTATAAATGTCAGCCTATTGACACGTTATAAAGACACAAATGGAATGTAGCCTGGCAGACTGGTGCTGGTTTTGAGATTTAATAGTACATCTGTATCATTTACCCCAGTGGGAAATAACACAGGATGTTGCCTTGTAATTTTTTACTACTGTATAATAAAATGTAACCACAATAAATGGTGTCTAAGCAAGTAATACAGTTGATTCTGGATTTTGTCCAGTGTGTCTTTACTACTTATCTTAGGTTAGCTTTGCCCCCACCTCCAACTATAGGCAACATACTATTTTGACTGGATAAAAATTGAGCGCAGATCTTTTTAGTGTGTTGCAGATGTATATATAAAGAGACGCTCCTGTGCCAAATGCATCCTACCTCTTAATTAGGTGATGTTAGCAGTGTACTGGTTCATTCATCTTAAAATCACTCACATCCTAATTTGAACTGTCCTTGAAAGGGTCTTTTCTGCATTTCTGCACTTCAAGAATGTTTTTGGAGGTTGATTGCT
>JAOEHX010037114.1:0-16874 GCA_025448015.1 Bolborhynchus lineola
AGCATGCCTTCCAGGAGAATCTGCTCCAAGATTTTGCCAGGCACAGAGGTGAGGCTGACTGCTCTGTAATTCCCTGGCTTATCCATTTCTCCCTACTTGAAAATGGAGTTATATTACCCTTTTTCCAGTTGTCAGGAACTCCACCTGACTGCCATGATTTTTCAAATCTTCATGGGCGTCCTAAATTTTGCATAGATGGTGAGGAAAAGGGTTCATTTTTTGTTTGAGCTCACTTGATATCAGAAAAGACTGTTTTATTCTGAAAGTATTTCCTTAGAACAAGTTATCTTTCTCCTTTTCCAGAATTCCTTTAGTTTTTTTACTTTTTTGGGAAAAAATGCCAAAGTACTGTTTTCCCCCTTATAGGTAAAGTTGTCAGCTCCTTTATTCTTGTAATCTATTCAGCTAGTTCAGCACAGTTTGTGCAGCCAGATTTTTTTTGATAATGGGTTAATATTATGCAGTATTTTATACTGAAGCCATTAGATCCATGCAAGTTAATTAATCATGTTATGTGAAGCATCCTGTTTGCCTGCGTAGCCAGAGGAAGTAAATGTATAAATGAGACCTTTATCCACATCCAAACATTGTTTTTGAATGATGCTGAGCAGCATCACACCTACCAACCAGCATAAATAATAAACAATGAAACAAGTACAGGAGGCTCACTGGAACCCTTTCAGATAAGTTCTAGTGTGTTTGCCCTGATATGCTTCTATCTTTATTTGGCATTTGCTTACTTTTGCTTTGTCCCTGCTTTTCTAAAATTCTATCTTGCCCCCAGCCACCTAGAATAAGAATGAACCCATTCTCCTTATAAGTACTTTTTCTTGGAACAGCTTGTATGATATTTTATATTTTCTTATTGTCCTACTGAAGGAAGACTGAAACATATCTCAATACCAGACTTTACTGTAGTAGATCAGGTTAGCTAAAATTCCCACCCTGGTGGTGACTTCTTCCAATCTGTGATGCAGTGACTGAAGAGTTGATGTGAAGTTGTTACGGTTTTCAAGCAGAAGGCTTGAAACCTGCTCTGCAAAAGATTTTTAGAGATAGGCTGCTTCAGAATTTAATGTCTATCCTCATATGTAGTCCTACTGATGCCAGTAGTGGAGTTGAAACGGTAGCGCACAAACGCAACTTTACTGCATTAGCTTCACTGATAGTGTGGAGCAGGAGGCTGGAGGAGCTGAAATACATTGCTTAGCTCCAGAGGTTTTGAGTTTCTTTCTGAACTGTGTGCTCCAGTGAAACAAGTAGTAAGTACACTTCATAAGCTCTGGTAGATCTCTGGCTCCTTTGTGTTCTGATATGGCACATTCGAAGTTGTTCGTTTGGTTGTTTGGGTTTTTTTCATCTAGAAAAGAAGAGAGTTGTCAAAGAGTATTTTAAGTCACTGCAGGATTCCTGCCTTCAAATATTTGATATCTGAGGGAATTAAATATGTTCAATTTTATTTTAATAAAATTTTGAGAGTAGTATACAGAAAGATATCTTCTGAATGAACTACACAGTTATTTCCTTGAGACTAGCAATACATTTTATTCTAGTATGTGAATGTGAAAAAATGCAAGAATTCCAGTCATCTAGTAATGCATCTGAAAGCTGCCTAACTTCACACACCCTTCTAATAGCACCTGATTATCCACTAAATCTCCTAAGGAAAGAAAGATTTTTCCATTTCTGTGAGACATATAAAGAAACATGAAATAGGATTCTTATCTGCCTGTTTTGAGTTCCCTCAAATTTGTCCTGCTTATGTTGCTTCAATGCACCAAATCTAAATTTCACGTTCTTAATTCACAGATCGTTCCCTCACATATCTACCTTATTGATTGGGAAGTGTAGCTTAATATTTAGTAGATTAAATAAAAATAGAATAACTATATAGTTCTAGTTTGCACACACCTGGAGTACTGTATATAATATGCTACTGATACTAGAAAGAACACAAAAGAAACAACGTAAAGTCAAGAGGAAGAGATAAACAAGCAAGACATGGGAAGACTGAAGGAATGTATTCTTTAAAAGAGTTATCTCAATGGACTTAATTTGTAAAGTACTTTGTAAGTGTAAAGTGCCTAAAGTACCTCTAAGTGAAGTCACTGCAGTTCATAGAACATAAACAAATGGAATTAAAGAAGGGATTTCAAGACAGACAACAATGAATTAAATCCTACTGCTGCATAGATTCCTAAAGGAATTAATAAAAATCAGACTTATCCAAATTCAGTGAAATGTTGGGGAAAGATTAATTCATGTAATTGATATTTCAATGTTATTTATTTAGAACACAATAAAAGTTCAGACTTCACTAGAACAATTATTTTATATTAAATACTAATTGATTACTAACACATGGAAATTGAAAACTAATTACCATGGCGCTGGTATGTACTCTATTTTCCAGTCTTGGCAGATGGATTTTTAATAATTTCTTATTAAGTAATTTAGAAAAATGTCTTATTGAATGAAAGTGAAATTTATATTCAAGGACTATTACTTAAACATTTATTATCATTATTTCTGATAGGGTTCTTTTGGACCCCTGCCTGGTTTTTTAACCCCCTTTCCATCATTATGCCTGAATATAGTAATAACAATGAAGAGAGTAGAAAATCATAAGAATCATTTAATTCTTTGGCAGGTAGTAAAAACTTTTCTTCCTAAACTGCAAGAAATGTGCCTGTTATTAGATAACAAATTCAATAAAACAAAGTAGATTGATTGTCAAAGGGAAGACTTTTTTTTCCAAACTAATGGTGCTAAGCACTGTAAGGGGCTGCTCAAAGTAAAGCTACTTCTTCAGACAGCTGTCATCTGCAAGAGTGATCTGGATGTTGAGAATAACATAGTCATGAAAAAACTAGGATTTTATTGTGGCAGACAAAGCCTGCAGAGAAATTCTGGTGGGATGCAGCTATTCTAGATGGCACTGTAAGATAGGTATTTCTCACAATACATGGATATGCTATGCAAAAACACATGGAAAATAAGGAGGTGATTGGTGACAGCCAGCATGTATTCAATAAGGGCAAATGGTACCTGACAAATTTAGTGGCCTTTGATGAATCACACAATCATAGAAACAACTAGGTTGAAAAAGACCTTAATGATGAAGGGGTTACAGTGTTGGTGGATAAGGAACAAGCAACTGACATCACCTACCTGGATTTGTGCGAAGTGTTTGACACTGTCCCACACAACAACACCCTTGTCTTCAAACTGTTGAGACATAGATTTGATGAGTGGACCGCTTGGTAGATAAGAAGTTGGCTGGATGATCACACCCAAAGAGTTGTGGTCATGCTTTGTGAAATATATTTTTCAAAACTGTTAAAATTCTGCTTTGAAGTAAATTTTTGAAAGAATTTAATAAGTATTTAAACTTGATGTTCAAAAATGTCACCAATTTTCCCATAAATTATTAATTTAATATCTGTATGTGGTCATACACATTCATATTATAGTTGTTACAGCATTTCTACTGTATCTAAACAAAACTCTTCAGAGTTACTCATGTTATTGAAACAAGCAAGCAGAAATTATTTATTTTGACATTTCTCCCCCAAAATATAAACAAATTGGGCACATCCTTGTAAAACATTTTCATTCGCAAGTAACTGTAGTTTTTCTGACCAGGCACTGTCGTTCCTACCAGCAGTTTTTTACTCAGCTTAGAGCTGCTACCTATTTTAACTGAGGCCCAAAGAACGCACTTTCTAGAACACACAGGATTTGGTGACTTGTCTTGCATTTAACACTAGAGCTCCTGGCTTTGTGAGACTTGTTCTCATTACAAGGCGGAATTCGGGTGTGTTCTTAGATAGCTGTGAATACCAGAAGTGTCTCAGCATTTAGCATTGTTCAAAAGGTGAGGATATGCCTGGACATACCCTTTTAAAAGCTAGGACAAGGTTTTCATGCCATAATCTTGCTTCTGATTGTTCTGTTTGGGTAATTATTTGCCATCTAGAAATTTGGGGAGCAGCATTCTATATCATAACAGATTGTCCTATCCAAGCATTTTTTAAAAATAATTTTAAGAAATGTGTTTCCTGATGTTCTTGTTCCTTTAGGAAATGTTTCTTTAATCCTTGCTATTTTTTCTCATTAGGAAAAAGAAACTAACCCATGAAAATATGGGTTTTGTGGGTTAATGAAGGGGGTGTCTAGTATATCCCCCCTTCTTATGGACAAAACAGCAGGTCTTGTTAAATGATTTTTACATGCGCTTAGGAGCTTTCTATGATGATTCCAATTCTTAAATGTGACACATACCAGTGTGAGAATGTAAAGATCAATTCTGTTTTAAAGATCTTCTAGGCAGTGGTTTTGTTGCAATTAGGGTGGCTGCTGGTATTGATTTAAAATAGTGGCTAAAATAATGGTTGTTCAGTCATCTTTATTCAACCAACTTGATATGCCCATCCAGTTTTCAGTATAAACATTAAAAAAATCACAGTCAAATAATTCTCATAATTTATTGTCACAACTTCATAATCTTGTGGATGTTACATGGTGATTCTCAAGTTCCTGTGGTCACATGAATACTGTATATTTTTGTAAGCCAGAGTACTACTTGGTGACACAGGGAAACAAGGTTTAACCAACCTACTAGAAATTAGTCAAGGACCAGCATGAACTTGGTCATGTACTTATTTGCACAATAACTGGAAGCTGATAAACACTATTCTTAAATGGCATTAAAGGAATGAGAAAGAAATATGACTTGGTGTAACAGGGACAGACCTCAGAATTGCCCATGTGCACATAATTGCTTTGTGTCAAGGTTAATGAGAGAAAATCACATTTAAGCTTTTCATTCAGACAGTAAATCTGGCAGAATCCAAGAAGTTTCAAGTTACCTCAGTCTACCAGTGGAACTTAAGTGATGGAGACTTTTTTCAGAGTCACTAATCAAATTAGTCTTTCTACCTTGTTATAAACTGAGGAACATTGAACTTAAATACTCCCTCTGACTAAAGATATAGTTTGCCTACATTAGATAGTTTCATTATAAGTACAAAATGGGAGAAATAGCCCTCATTCAGTCTAGACAAAACTGTTGAGAAAGCATAAAAACTTGATCTGTATATGACAGAAAATTTAAGAAAATCCCATATATGCTGCTGTATGTGCTAGATGTACTCAAGCTGTGACCTTCTGATCTACTGAATTAGGTATAAATTGATACTGCTTTTGAAAGATGATTTTGTAGTACCATTTCTCATTCCCATCCTTATGCTGTCTCCTTGTGCTTCCACAAGTGTAATGTCTTCTAGTGCTAGCCTGCTCTGACAACTGAGTCATGTTAAAAGCAATATGGAAAAAGAAAAGTTAGTTTTCAGCTGACTTGGGTCCACAGTTCTGTTCCCATATCAATCTATAAAAGACTGATTTCTGTTGAGAAAGATGATCAGAGAAGAAAAATAAATTTTATAAATATGAAGAAAAAAAATTGTGCTTTTCTTTTCTTCTTGCTGTCACAAAATTGTGTTTGTTAAACACCACAGGTACGCTGTTGGTTTTCTCAGTTTATGCAGGAGGACCAGAAGAGTTAGATACTTACTACTGGATTAGGGAGTTGATAGACATTTCAGTCTATCAACTGAAAACGTGTTGGCTGCCTTCCTTACTGTTCTCAATGGCCCTTCTGGGGTCGTACAAATGTTTTCCATGCTTATCATCAGAAATACACTTCTGAACTCCATGTTGTTGAAGAACATGTGTCAGAACTTTTGGGTATGCCCTGCCTGTAGCTTCCTCTGTAAAGTCCAGCTGTCAGGTTAGGAGCACTAAAACGAGCATTTCCTAAGAAGGAAAGGGCATTGTTTAGCCTCCTGTGTTTGTCCTCATAGAAGCCTTTTTTTAATTAAAAAAACCCCAAACAAAACAACAACATTAATTATCTTTCCAGGGTGTGAGGGGTTTTGTACTGATGCAAAAATGATAGAGTGTAACAGGTACTCTATCAAGCTCCCAGTTATAAAAAAATACAAAAGTGATAAAAATTGAAAAATACACCCACAAACTTCAGAGCATTTTTTTTGCTAACACTTTATTTTTCCTATTTTCAGTCTTTGCAGTGTCAGGGTTACTTGTTCCACCTGACACTTCCTTCAGCAGATGTAGCAGCTATATAGGTCATCTTTTCACAGATCTGTCAACAGTGAAAACCAGTGTGCATCTGCTGGAAGTTTGTCTGTTGGCTCTCCTGATAAAGTGTCATGAGTGTGCTTACCTGTTCCTTGGAGATGGTGTAAAACTGAATTTTGTTACTCACATTGTCTAGTGTATCCACAAAAATTTGTCTCAAATTAACAACAAGAATGGAACATTCTCTTCCTTAAACCAATATTTTTTGGATTTTATTAGCAGTTGGCCATATACACATCTTCAGAGTTTCTTCAGTCCACTGTTGTTAGTCTTGTGGAGTGGTATGACTACATACTACTCATAAAAAAGTTTTAATTGCCACTTTGTGCTTCAGCAGTCTTGTAGTTACCACTGATTAAGAATGCTGGTAGTTTTGCATTTTTAATCCCTGATAGCTGCACAAGCTATCAAAAACCTGTGGAGAAGGACTTAGTGGTACTGATGGATGAGAAGCTGGGTATGAGCCAGCAGGTGTGCATTTGTAACCTAGAAAGTGAACCATATGCTGGGTTGCATCAAAAGGAACATGACCAGCAGGTTGAGGGAGGTGACTCTGCCCCTCTACACTGTTCTCGTGAGACCCCACTTTGAGTACTGTGTTCAACTCTGGGGCTCCCAACATTAGAAGGAGTGGTAGTTTCAGAGACATACAAATCTTGTACCAACAATCTACCTGATTTCATCCTGCTTGAGATGGTTTTGGTAGAAAGACCAGAAAAATATGACTACTACTGCTGTGAAAGAAACATATTTTGGGCAAGCCGTGTAGGAATGAGTTTTGTCATTTATGTATTCTTATACCAATAAACAGATCAAAAGACTGATCTAGTTTGCTCTAAAGGATGAATTTGCAAGGATACTTTTTAAAGAAAAACTTATGACAAATATTCATAAATGTATTCTACTTTGTCATACCCTCTCTGTCTTTAAATGTCTATGGTGCTATGACACTGCTGTCTGAGAAGATATGCTTCTCATTCTTGGCTGTGCTAACAATCAAGATCCTATATTCTATGATTAGGATTAACCAACCCTCGTTTGTGTCTTTCTCTTATTTGCATCACAATACTGTTAGTGATTAATCACGTGCTATATTATCCACATAAATACTTGTCTTGTGGGAGTATAGTACAGACCTTTTATGGAGGTGAACCAAAGTATTATGGTTAAAAGTTTAATGATTCTAACTCCTATCTAATTTGTTGCAGATGCTGAAAAGAGTGGATGAGGAAAGCAGTGAATGTAGCTTTGACAATACTCTTTTTTCCCCTTATTTCTTCAGAAGGTAAACAGAAAAGTTTTGGAAAAGTCAATTATTACTATTGCAGCCTGGAAAAAGCAAAACAAACCAAATAAGTAATTTCATATCAGCATACCAAATATATTTAATTTTTTTCTTCCATGTATAGGATAATTTCAAAAACTATTTTAAATCAAGTGTCAAAGAGCTTGTATGTGAAACCCTCTTTCTTTCATCTGATTATTCTGTGAAGGCATATTCTCTTTAATCTTCTCTTATGCTCCTTTCATGCTCCTCTCTCTTAGTCTTTTCTTAGTCTCTTCACTCTAAACCTGCATTTTCTGCCCATTTTTCTATTCAATGAAGAATAATGGCAGACCCTGGAAGGAAACAGGGCAAAGAGAAAAGATATTTTCCACTTGGAGTACTGTGTGCAGCTGTGGTGCCTTCAACATAGGAAGGACATGGAGCTGTTTGAGCAGGTCCAGAGGAGGGCCATGAGGATGATCAGGGGCCTGGAGCACCTCCCATATGAAGACAGGCTGAGAAAGTTGGTGCTGTTCAGCCCAGAGAGGAAAAGGCTCAAAGGAGACCTTAGAGCAGCGTAGCAGTGAGGCTGGAACTTGATGATCTTAAGCTCCTTTCCAACCCTAACCATTCTATGATTATATGATAGTTTTTATGGACAAAGCAGTAGACCATCCAGGATTATGTTCCTGGTGATTCCACATAATTATCACATAATGGTAGGCCTGTTATGCAAAGTTTTCATAGGTGGTTACTAGTACTGAGCTCTTCATTTTTGATTACCCAGCTCAGCATATCTGCTATTTGACTTCCAGAAATACTGACCAGCTGCGTCTTTTGGCCAGTGGGAACTCTCCCTTATATCTACAAAGTTGTCTAAAATTCTAATTACTTCATTAAGTCATTTTCAGGTCTTCTCTAATTGAGCAGCCTGAAGTAATCACTTTCTTGAGGCATGCAGTTTTAGTCTCTTGATCTCAGTCCAAAACAAAATGAGCACATGCAACCCATTCTATGGGAATAAGGTGTATTTTGCAGGAGTACTCTGGAAATGAACATTAATAAAGAACTCACATCTAGATACTCAAAACTCTGCATCTAACTTGTAAGACCTCAAAAATGTTTCCCTGCTTCAGGTCTGCTTCAAAGTCTAGATCAACTCTGCTTCTTCCAAGAACCTTCAATGAGAAAGAAGAACAGGCACTTGGCCTGGAAGAAAGTATCTTGTGCACTTGCCAGGCGCCCAGTTTGGTTAATCAGATGGCCAGTCCAGTGAATCACATGACACCGCCTGGGCTCTGCCAGAAGGAAGTAAGGATTTGACACCCATGAGGAGCTTTGCAACCTCATGCTGGACTTTTAGAAGAAGATGCGAATGCATGAGCTCTTTTCCTGAGTTTAGTATCCTAGAGGGGCTTATCATGTGCAAAAGACTGAGAACTCTAAGCAGGTTTGGGAGGATTCTTGAGGGCCTATAACAGCATAAGGATCTCAAGGTCTGGGGACCCAAAGAAACTGAGATGTGTGAGGGGTGTCCCCCATTCTGCTCTGTGAGGGTGGAAGATCCTCCATCACTGAACGCCCAAAGCTTATGGATCTGTTCAGTGGCATCAGGACTGCTCATGAAAACTCACTGTGTCAGTAAGGGTGTTTACTGACCACTTGTGTGACATGAGTGCCTACATACTGCATTAGCGGAGGGATTTAATTCAATGGCTATAGGTAACAAGTGCTGAAATCAGTATTGGACGTAGCAGTGTGGCCTTATTCCTTTAATCTGTGTGTGACAAATGGGCACTTCTAGTGTGAGGTCTAGCTTGCCCCAGTTTTAAGCTTACCTTAGGTGTAGTATGTTGACCTAAAGAAGGGCAAATGCATATACTATTTTACCTTGGTTTAAGATTCAAATCTAAGATCACTTGCTGAGACAGTTAGAGAAAAACCTAGAAAGAAATTACTGTTTTTCTGTATTTGCATGGTGCACAATAAGTAGTGAATGGAGCTATAAGACAGATAAGTAAGGAGAAAGAAACTGGACTGGTACTTACTTAATGACAGCCGTCCTTCTTTTCCCATTCCTTTCTTTATGTAGTTAATCCTAGTTGTAGCAAGATAAAACAGTCTGGATGCCTGTAATTATTAATATCTGTATTTTTCTCTTTGAGATGTTCAGCTATGCGTCATTTGGTTTTTGTTGTCTCTTGTCAAGGACAATATTGATGTTATTAAGCATATAAAGATATAATTTTTGACATTTTATGGACATCAAGTCAAAATATAAAGTATTACCACAGGGAGATATTGTTAAATTCAACAGAGATAGAAATCTCAGATATTCATCAATAAAGACTACAGAAAATTGGCACAGAATGTTTTCAGTAAGACTATACATTATGATAGTTTCCTTCCAAAATCAGTACAGACAAACAAAATTGGCTGTATTACTTGAAAAAGAAATTATTTCGATCTTTCGTTCTGTTGCTAAATCCATGTTAGTGAATTGACTCTATAAACATCACAAATGTAATGCTGCTGTTTCTAAGATTTGATGTTTGGGTCATATGTTGATATGTGGACATGTATATCTAAATAAAACTGAAAAACAAGGGCACTACATCAGTTGTAGCTAACTGTACCAGCGCCTTATAGCTAAAATTTTGAATCTCAGATATGAACAGTGGTTGTTTCTGGAGTTCTTGTTGGATGTGAGATGGAGCAATTGAAAGGGTAGAGAAGAAAGAGTGAAGATTAAATGTTAGGACTTCCTCTTTTATAATATAGTATCTTGGAGTTTATGTGTTATCCCTTCTCCTCAGGCTTTTTTAACCGTTAGCTACTAGGTACAACTGACATGTAATGTCACTAGGCAGCACTGGGGAACATGGGCAGTGCTGGAGGGCGTGGTGCTTGGATAATTTGAAGGTGTATTTTTGATTTCTGCATTCTGAGTGCAGAGACAGATACCAGCTGTCTAATCAGCCAGTGCTCAGATCTCTTGCTTTCTCCTCCTGTCCCAGTGTCAGCCATTCTTGCTTCTCAATGTTTTGATGTGAGAACTGTTTCAGCCCAATGTGAAGAAGTCAGGGAACACGAAAAAAAGCACTCTAATTCATTCTGATATAAATACCTTTTCATCCTACTTGTTTAATTTCTTGGTTTTGTCACTTGAAATCCTCAGGGAGAAGCATAACTAAGAGCTATTAGAAGCTTTTTATTTTAAAGTTCACATGCACAAATTTTACAACCTATTGAATAGCTGAGTGGATAAGACCTAGTACTCCCACTTGCTGGGTAGGGGGTCTCATCATGAAGATATTACATAAAAGGTCACTAGTACTACACTTCTGCTCAATTTTTTTTAATGTAAGTAGTGACAACTGGTGCATATTGTGTTGTGCTCAATGCTCATTGCATGCTAATCTTGCACTGAGCCTACGTACTGAATCGGCACTGAGGGCAGAGATAGATGCTCAGTGACAGTGTAAATGCCTGTTGTATGCATAACAGCAACTTAAGCAATTATGTCCTCTTGATAACTTAAACAGGTTGGGTTTCTTTCTTATTGTAACTTTTTTTTTATTATTGTCACAAACTTAGTTCTTTAAGTTCCTTCTGAATTATACTGCTGAGACCAAGGTACTATTTTGGATCTCAACATGTGATCATAGAGGATTACCAAGAACAAATCAAGTTAGCGTTGCATGTGACAGCCAGAAAAGTCTTACCATCATCTTGCATATAATTTCCATGAAACTGGCATGTGGTACTTTCTGTACCTTATAGTTTTTGCTTGAGCAAAATATTTAGTTCTTAAGATATCAGGTGATACCAAGTTTGCAATATTAGTAAATCATTCTAAATCATTCTAAAGGTTAACATCCTTGCTGCCAATGATTATTTATTTTTAGTCTTCATTTTTCTAGATATCATTTATTTCATTAAATCTTATTTTTTTTTCCAAGTGAAAGCATTTTTATTTGCAAAAAAAATAAAAAATAAAAATATGATAATGCAGGTAAATTGTTGCCAGGTTGGACCTTAGCCTCATAAATAAATAAAAGAGGTCTCATTTAAGTTCTTATGGTACAAACTCATATGATTCATCTTGTTTCTGTTTTAATTCTCCCAACTCTTTAAGTATGACTAGGACAGGACAAAGCACTAATACTATACTGGAAAAGAATGAAATAATGTCTGTAATCTGTATAAAGTTACACGCATTTTATGGTGTATGCTACTGTCTTGTGAACTGTTCTTTGGTAGCACTTAGAGGAGACCAAATATGAACTTTTTATAGGTGGTAGTTTACAAATTAAGCCTCAACTTTAGAGGCTGTGTTATCAGACTTGCTAACCTGACAACATTGAAGAAAAGAAATTGAGAGATTTTGAATTTAAATTTGCTGTCCTTTATATCATAGAAATTAAAATGACAAAACAATTTTGTGTAATGAAGTACCAGTGCTACCTGATTCTGAATGTTTCTTCTGGTGATGCACTTGTAATCCAGAGGAGTGAATCTTTTTGCTCAGAGAGTTATTGATTTATACTGATATGCTCAGTGCTAATGGTCTGAGGTTTACTTTGTTGATAATCCAGATTAGGCACCTTGAAAAGTGTACTGTTGACTTTGTTACAGGATTATTCTGAGTGGGATGATCTGCAAAATCTTAAAAACTTGCTGTTTTGCAGTTACTAGTGGTGGAGATACTGAGATTAAATACTTAAAATGTACCTAGTTGCATATATTCTCCTTGATGAGAAAAAAAACCCTTACATTTCGTTTAAAAATGTGAATGAGTCCTCCCTTAGGAAAAAAAAAAACCAAAATTACCATATGATTTAGCAAAAAATGTGAGTTCAGAAATGTCATCTGTTTGGAAGCAGGGGAGGTGGACTACAGTTCAAACGTCTCACTCTTAGGATCACATGGGAAATTAAATATAGGAATATTGTAGCCCAAGGGATACTGCTGACCCTGACTAAATGCCAAACATTAATCTACTCATATCGGTGTGACCTTAAACAAAAGGAGGCAGGTCAGCTCCATATCTCTTAACTCACAGCTATCATTTGCAATTTGATGTGTGTTTTCCTCACAATTTCAAACTTTTTTTGTGTTGACCTTTAAGGCAACAAAATAATTAAGCACACGCATTAATCTCAACTGGTTGTGCTCAGACACTAGGAATTACTTTTATTTGCAGAATCACAGAACAGCAGGGGTTGAAAGGGATCTCTAGAGATCAGCTAGCCCACTGCCACTGCTTTGCCAGGAGGGTATACTACTGGCTCTTGATGGCTTTGTTAACAACCAGGATTACAGGGTCCTTTCTGCCATAATCAGCTATGGATTTACAAAAAATTTGGAAAGAGGAAAATAAAAGGTGTGAAAAGTATATTGGTTATGAACACATTTTCATCCAATTCAAAATATAAAAAAGGCTGTACTTAGAAAATTAATAAAATATTTAAGATTAATGTTGAACATCGACTGTTATTTCAATGTAAAACCAAATTACCTAGTATTTGTTTTAGAACTTATGTCTGCCTGTTCTGTTTCATGTATCTAATTAGTTTGATACAATTTTTCTTGGGAGAAATTATAGAACTAAAATTATGCTTTTATAATGTAAAAGACAAGATAAGTAATTGGTTTAAAATTATGTAACTATAAACCATTGCCTGTCAGTCAAAGACAATATAGATTGCTACTAGCCAACAGAGGGAGGGGAATGCCTTTGTAGCTCCTCTACTGGATTAAGTTTTAGAGCATAATCAGGAAAGCTTTTTGACTGGAAAAGAAAGTTACTTTTTAAAATTAATTACATATCAATAGTAAATTACATCAACTATTTGCTAGCAACCTGTAATGCACTTTTAACTTTTATCCCTTGTAATTAGTTAAAAAGGTACCTTGGTTTTTTAATTGATTTTTAATTATTTTACACACACCTCTTTCTTCAATATACAAATAATACTTGCACTGCATATGGCTTGATGGGGTTTTGTTCCTAAAATTGATTTATTTTTATTTTCTCAAAATACACTTAAATTTTTCTGTAAACATTTGAAAAGTTTCTTGTCCTTGGTAGACAACTATGGCTACTGACACTGGCTTTTGCCTTAGAGGTACATACAAAACAGAAAGCAATGGGCTCATGTCAGTGAGTGCTCAATATCCAGGACTTCTGACATTGCAGTGGGAACTCTTTTGACCAGATTAGGATAGTGTAATTCTAGGAAACCTTGAAGCATGCATAAGATTTTTGTTGTCAAGGGGTGTGTGGTTGACGGCTTTATTGGCAAAGCTTTATATCACAAAATATTTTCTGCTGACTCTACTAGAGCACAATCCCATGTGTTGAGGAGGCATAATATACCACATGAAGAAGAGAAGTAAGAACAGTGAAAAAGAGGAGGGTCAGCTATGAAAAGTATCAATCTCATGCACTCTAGATCTTTCTGCCATAAATTTGAATCCTGGCTTTGGCCTCATAAGTGAGACCTTAGCAAATAAACAAGGACCAAGATGTTCTCAAAGTTTGATTAGGATGTGGGCTGAGAACTTTCTAAATAGTTCAAAGTGTGGCAGAAATCTTTACAAGCCTTCCTCCATTAACCTAATTTCAGTTAGGACTCTTGGAATAAGAAGAGAGAGAATCATTTTAATGGAGCTAACGCAAAAAGGTCGTTTTGATTTCAAGATGAAAGAAGCATTTTTTTCTAGATATTCTGAAAATGATGAATGTTTTCTCTTAAAAGTGAAGATAGAGGACTTTCTAGTGCATTTATTAGTCTTTACACATATCTCTTCTACTCTCCTTGGATTCTGACTGAATTCTCAAAACTCGTGGGAGCAGACTTCTGCTTGTATTGCAGTGGATTCCTTGTTTCCTTTATTTGGCATGGCATAGCCAGCAAAACCTTTCTAACATTTCAAACCACTTACAATTCCCAAGGACAAATCTAAGCAGGAAGAATGTTTGAGGGGTATGGATTTGATCAAAACCTGTCATTTCCTGAAAGGTAATACTTTCCTTCAAGGTACTGTTGACGAGTAAATTAATTAAATACTTCTAAAACCATTACATTTATTTCTCTTTGGAAGTATTTGTGTCAGGCTTCTACTGACTGAAGACATGAGATTTTAATCCTAAACCAACAGTTTCAAACTGCTCAAGATTCAAGCATGAAAAATTGTCTTAGAATATCAGCTCCTTCTAGATCCTCTACAATAGTTGCATTTGAAATGCACTCCAAGCTTTTCAACTTAATATAATTTTGTTAAGATTGTGTCTTTTCTATTGCAAAATCCAAACTACAGTGTACTTTTAACATTTAGCCCTTGAATTCTCAATTTTAGCAGCTGCTGTTTTATTTTACAGAATTACTGTTGTATAGAGTATTGTACAACCACTCCTCATTAGTAATCCATCAAAATTTTCCTATCACATAGCACTCTCCATAAACTCCACATACAATGCACAACTTGCCTTTTATCATAATTGTGAACAAGACCCTATGGAGACTGAAAGACTTTAGATGTAAAAGTGAAAATATATCTTCTGTTTATGGGATCAGTGCTTCCAAATGGTTCCAGAGAAGTAGTCTGTCTTTGAAGGTAGAGAATTTATCTGGAGCATCATTCTGGGGAGGGATAGAAGAAAGGTGGTTGGAAGGAGTATTTTCTTCTGTTTTATAAACCCCATCATGAAGCTTAAAGAGCTTGGTAGCAAAATCATGTCTACATTCTGTATTTAGTTCGGGGAGGAATACTGTTTGTAAAGCCATCTCATTACTAAGTGAAACAAGAGAAAAATATTATTAAATGTAAATATCTTCTGATTTTTTTTAGTTAATGACAAAGTCTGTTTCGAAAAATAATATTTGAATTGCTTGACAAAACCGTAAAAATGTTTACAAGAACTTTTGAAGAATTAACATACAATTGTTAAAGTTGCAAGAGGGCTCAGGGATTCATTGGACTGCTGAATATAGAGCCTCTCCAAAAATAGCTTTAATTTTTTAGAAGTATGAAGACATACTTTCAAGCATGTTGCCCACAGATTATAATCCTATTTTGGATGGCAGAACCTTATTGTTTAGAATGTTGTAGAAGAAAAGGTAGCATTTTAGTTTTAAAGAAAAGTGATTAATACTCTCATGTTATTTTGCTTTAAGATTAAATCTTTAAATACTGTTACGGCAATGGATTCCATTCTCAGTGTTTTTGAAACTATGAGAAATTGAAAGGTAAAGCCTGGGATTAGAGAAAATATTAGAGCTAGGTATAGGCAAATAATTCATCATGTAAAAATATAGTTTGAGATGAGATTTTAATGAAAAGTTCATTTTTTTATTTCATTCTTTTTACCAAGGGAAAGATGCAGTTTTGCGTCAAGCAAAACAGTCTGTTGACACCAAAACTAAAGTCTTGCTTTCAGAGACAAACAAGAAAAGGCAGAGAGAAAATAAAGAGCTAAATATACACGTAAAACTTTCAGAGAGGGAAGAGGAGGTCCTGCCATTCCTCTCTGTAACAGACATCCAGATAATTAGTAAATCAGATTGTGGGAGAGGCACTACAATTCCTTCCTTTGCCTGGGTCTCGACCCTGATTACTCTTCCCAGGAAAATGCATTAATAATAATGCAATAATTGTGTTTGGAGGCAAGAGAGTCTCAGCCATGTCTGCAGACTCTTTCTACTTCATTTGAGCAAATTACTTTGGTGAGAATACTAGAAGCAGGCTGAGGAGCTCATGACTTTCTAAGCACCAAATCTGCAATCCAGCACTACATGTATATGTTTAGAGGCATCTGACATGCACAGCACATCAAAACAAGCATCGCTTTAATCCACATGGACTTTCACAAACTTGAAGGTGGGGCAAACAGACTTCAATTGGAGCTCCACTCAGATGCCAATGTACAAACACCCGTAACATGGAGAACAAACAAGAGGAATTACAGATGTGTGCACTTCTACAGGGATATTATATAATAGGCATCACAGAAACATGGTGGGATGGCTCTTATGACTGGTGTGCTGGAATGGAAGGTTACAGGCTCTTTAGGAAAGACAGGCCCGGAAGACAGGGAGGGGGAGTTGTTATTTACGTAATAGGTAGGCTGGAGAGTATGGAACTCTGGGGACAGGTGAGCAGTCAACAGAGACTTTGTGGGTCAGGGTTAAAGGGAAAATGTCAATGGGAAATATTATTGTAGGGATCTGTTACAGACTGCCTGACCAAGAGGACTCGGTGGATGAAGCACTAAATAGACAGATAGGAACAGCCTCACGCTCTCAGGCCCTTGTTCTCATGGGGGACTTCAACCACCCTGATATCTGTTGGAGGGATGGTGTGGCCTGGCACAAGCAATCCAGGAAGTTCCTCGATTGTGTGGAAGACAACTTCCTTCTGCAAGTAATAGAGGAGCTGA
>JAOEHX010037115.1:0-20616 GCA_025448015.1 Bolborhynchus lineola
GGTCGGGGCTGTGGGGGTGGGGAAGCCTGGGTGTGGGGGGAGCAGAATCCTCTCTGATAGCTCTTTGAGGTGTCACAGCAGATTCTACGTGCACCAAAGGTAACGTTTATGCCCTGGCTCCCAGCGCTGGGATCTCAAACTGTGTCCGCACTGGGCTCTCATCTGTTAAGGATCAGTCAGAGCACCAGAAGTGAGACTTAGTGCTGTGACACAAAAGGAAGGATTTAAAGAACTGTCTGGTTTGGTACGGAAAAGAGAAAGCTGACAGGGAGATTGAACACGGAAAAGATTCTTGCAAAGAGGATTGTGAACAATTGTTTCTCATGTCCCTCAAGGGCAAGATAAAAAGTAATCCATTTAGTTCTCAGAAAAGAAAATAGCTTAAATGTTAGAAAGCGCTTGCAAAGAGTAAGGAGAATTTAGTCTACAAATGCATTGTGAAGACGAGGTTGTGGAATCCCACAGAGGGAGGTTTTTAAGCACCGATGAGACGATTGGCAAGGAGGATCTGGGAGCACTTGCTTCTGTAGCTGCAGAGCTGCTCGTCAGGCAGAAACAATACAAACTGCAGAAATGTCTTAAACACTGCTTTGTCAGTCAGTGTCACATACTGCAGAGCTGCAAGAAAGGTGTATGGGTGACCCAGGTAAAGGAGTCATCCATGCATTCACCAGCTGCCCTCTGCCCAGGTATCCACAGGCAGCCCCTTAGCAGGCAGATGCGGCAAGAACACACTCTCTGCCAGAAAACCCAAACCAACACTTCTGCATGTACAGAAAGTAGGGGGCACATAGCAAAACTTTCACACATGGAAAAGCATAAATGTAGACTTTTTGGAATGTGTCAGTACAGATCAGAAAAGTTATTGAAGGCAAATTATTCCCTTTCCATTTATATACTTTCTTCATCTTCTTTTCTTTTACACTCCTGTCAGATTTTTTCCAAGGTTAATAACACTGGCCTGTATGGTCCAGCATGAGATGAAAGTCTTGTCTTATATGTTTAAAATTGCTCTCTCTCCATTTCTTTACTCTCTTTCATCTCTGACAGCCAGTCTCTTTTGATGGGTGAATCCTTCCTCTGCTGCAAAACAGAGTACGTTCTTGTTAGCACACCAACAATTTCAAAATCAAACATCATTTTAAAACCATATTTCTCAGTAGGTGCCAGCCTCATCAAATTAATTCTAGGCAGAGGAAAAAACCAGCTGAAATACTTAAATTTTTATTGTACTCCAGAATTTCCAGGTATTTTGGGTTTTGTTTTTGTAGGAGAAAAAAAAAGGGAGTTGGATTTTTTTTTATATAAATACATGGAGCATTTACAGTTTAATTTCTTACAGATGCAAAGGCAGCGCACAACATGCTAGGAGAGGTTTCCACTGAAACATTATCAAGGAACATGTGATGTTGTTATTGTGACAGGTTTCTTCTCCCTGTTGTTCTTGATTAGAACTTTTTCAGTTAGTGACCTGCCTTTATGTCCTGCACATCTCTGATCACATGAAGCCAAAGTCCGCATGGCCTTGCATCATGTGCCTTATTTTCATGAGCATTAACTGAATGTTAGACATCTCAAAATCAGAGTGGCAGCAATATTCTCCATCTACTTTGCCTTGTTATAGGCACACAATAAGTGAGAAACAAAGGTGAATTGGTTTTAACTTTGTCACTTCATTTATTTTTAATAATAATAATGATAAATACATTTGCTCTTTCCACCTCTGTCCGATGCATTGCACCGAATGCTGTAAGTTCTCTCATCCATAATCTGTTTGCATTATAGAAGAAAAAGAAAGTTTCTCAAGCAGCAGAGGATTCTCTTAGGTCATTTTTCTATCTTTGTCCAAAATATGTGAGCTTAAGCCTGAAAGGGTAGTCCTTGTCTTTGCAGCCAGCCTTACATGCTCCTCTCTTCAGTTGTCACTCTGGTACTATGGCAGTATGTTAGGACAGGGAGTGCCATCTCTCCTCATCATCTGATGGAACCAACTTGCAGTAGGTTGACATTTTGTAGGGGAAACAAAAAAAGAGGGAGATTTACAGACTTTGGAGACAATGGATACAGATTTGGAGATAAGAATGATAAGCTTGGAGAATTATGTGAAACCCTGTACTTGGAAAGTTCAGTTCAGCTTGAAACCCTCGAAGTGATTTAACATTTATGGACCGGCTCCTTTGAATAGTCAATTCAAAAGATTGCTGTTACACATCCATGGGACTGCTTACTGGAGCAAACATGGAGAGATCAATAGTATTGGTGAGAGTAAACTAATGTCATTGAACAACTGGTGCCCTAATGAAGAGCTTACGTTATTTCTGTATCTGAATGAACGTGCATTTTGAAATTAGCCAGTTTGATGGTTTCAAACAGTTTATTTTTCGGGGCTATGAAAACCTTTTTATTCTTAATCTTTATGGCATAAATAATCTGGGGAAACTCTTATACATGGCATGGCATGTCTAATGAGAAGAGAGGAAAATACCCTTTCTGATACAGCCAATTGATGCCAGCTGGAATCCTTCCTGTTAACCCTATGATAACAACTTCTTCTATTGGGTTACACTTTCCTTTTTCTAAATTGCAGATTGATGGATCTTAGTCTAGAACACTGCTGTTCCATATAAACTGACAACCCCAGCAAGCCAGACAGCTCCAGAATTAACTCCTCTGTGATTCCTGAAGGCTTTGAGAAATTATGAGAGTTTGAAACGTCTATTGATCTACCAGTGTTGTTGTAATAGCTTTCTAATCACTGGCATAAAAGTTTGTTAAGCTTTTTAAAAGTGAAAAGCAGTTAAATTTCTGCCTTGTGCATTCATCTAAACCAGAATTTCTGAAGAGTGGCTGTCAGTCATGTCATATGACCATTGTGAAAAATATATACTCAGCGCTGTGCTGTATCTTAATTTTAATTGACAAAACCATGGCTGTGAATTTTCTGAGCCTCTTGTTTATTAATAAAAAAAAAGTGTGAAATCTGCTGGTCTAAACTGTTGGTACAGCAAGGTATAATCCAGCTGGACCTGTTTTCTAGAAGCTTTGAGAATTTGGGATGTCCCATTGCATTTACCCTTATTCATCTCCAGTCTTCTACATCCTCACACTGACATGTGTGAGGTCACACCTATAAGGTGGGGTATAAGGTCACACCCATAACCACTTGTGATTATCAACCCATAAGGGTGGGTAAGTGAAGAGAACTGGTAGTATTTGATAGGCATATGTCTTTAAGACTTCATCTGTAGATAGCAGGATTTTAATGTCTTCCATGCAGTTTAACTGAAGAAAATTCTGTTTTTAGCAGGGATGGCACTAAAACAAATGCAGATAAAGTAGACACCTTTATCTCCTTCCCTCTGGAATGAGACTTCAAACTGAATCCATTCAATCTTACTAAAGTGGGAGGTATCTCTTCTTCCCTTTTAATCCAGTTTTGTAAAACACTCAAATCCCATTGTGCCCATGATCATAAATCAGCATTGCCATCCTAGTTAATTAAAGATTTTTCCAGCATTGAATGTCAAGAACCTAGATATAATCATCATTGAAGCTTGAAATGTGTGCTGCTTTTAAAGACATCTTTTATTATCACATGCATAGCACACTATTGTAAAAACTGCTTTATCAGTATAAGCTTAAGTGGAAAATAAAGGCTCTAATCTTCTTGATAGCATTTTTTGTTAGGTTATAGCCTGTAATCTTACTAAGAAAAGAGATTTGTCTATGAACTGCCAAGTATGATTCTTGCCTTTTATCACTTGCTGCTTTATTTGCACAGGCCACTGTTGAGAGCTGACTCCATGCATCAACTTAAGTCTTTTCGAGTCTTGGTTTGACTTATTTCATTTTGTTGCTTTTTTTTTTTTTTTTTTTTTAGGATTTTTAATATCAAAATAATTGTGGTGAAACTATTGTGGCCTCCTCCAAAGCGTTCTCCTTTTCCAGCTTGCTGCCCTTCCCATCCTCCCCTGGTCTTCCCACACATGGCAGCTTTGGGCTACAGTTCTGAAGAGCCTCGTCCTTGCTCTCTCTGCCTGCTCCCAACAGGATATTAGTGCCTTGGTTTCTGAAAACATATCCAGGCTCTGCATCTCATGACAAGAACTAACTTTGCTTTGCAGTTCATAAAGAGTCCTTCTGTGTTTTCTCACAGTGCTTTTCCATATCTGAAATCTAAATAAATGGCTAGAAAGGGGCTTTGTCAGGCATTTTTTCTGAGGTGATTAAAGCCACATGAGATCCACTTGACTCTGTTGGCATTATTGTTAAACTGCACTAAGTTGTGTACTAATTTGGGAATCAAATAAGAAGAAAACTGAACCAAAAGCGAAAGAATTGCCATGGTTGAGATTGCATATATGTCAAAAGTGTGATGTGGAGAACAGGGTGCTTATCTTGCCTGTGTTGCCTGATAAACTGAAAAGCTTGTTTGTTTTATCATATCCTGTTTGTCTCATCATCTCTCAAATTATCTTTCTTTAACCTATTTTAATTTACCACCATTTAGGTGTGTCAAAAACTGCTTGGATCCTTTTTAGCCTTGCAATACATATTCAAAGTTTTTTAGGTCCCATTTTGTTTACATCTTTGTGTAGTTTGTAGAAACATGTCGGTTCCCCTTTATTCAGCTTTAAAACTTGTTACTAACCTGGGTTGTACTTTGTGAGTGAGTGGCCTCTCTTGACTCTGTCTGCCAGTGCTTCTCTCACATGTCTGGCCTGGAGCACTCAGCCTTTGTCAGGGGAGCATCATATGAGCTTCCTGCCTACGCTCTCGGTTCCACCCTCAGTGTCTGCTTTGCCCATCTCCTTGTACAGAGCCAGGCGGATTTGTCACAACCCTGCCACCTTGTCTGGAACAAGGATATCAGTGTCTGGCCTTAAAAGTGACTGTTATTTGTTAGACTCGGAGCGTGTCAGAGAAGATGGTTCTTAAAATAGTAAATGGACTGTGCATGTGACCCATTTACTATTTTTCGTAGAAAGACCAAGAAGCCTGGTCTCCCCAGCTGCTCCTCTTCAAAGCTTGTCTCAATTTCTGCTCAGTTTTGTTCAATTCCTAGAGCAGCCATAGGCAACTGAACTTCTCAGTGAGCAAGGCACTTTTTAGTTGTCATCTCTGTCTTTCAGTGGGTAACCCCCAGCTTTGGTAAAGCAAGACCTGCAATTTGCTGCAGGTGGGTGAAGTATCCACAGAGCTAACAGCTTCTCTGTTGCCTCTCCCTTCTGCCTCTGCAACTTTTTGAGTAACCTCTACTAAACTAAAATGATGTAGATGATGCTGCCCTTCTCTATAGGGTAGGTAACCCTTACCAAGGCAATGCTGCAGTGTCTTCGGGGACTGTACAGCAGCTATATACATATTTACATTTTCATTACAA
Source organism: Bolborhynchus lineola (assembly GCA_025448015.1). Classification (NCBI taxonomy): domain Eukaryota; kingdom Metazoa; phylum Chordata; class Aves; order Psittaciformes; family Psittacidae; genus Bolborhynchus; species Bolborhynchus lineola. Next base: position 5,384 of record JAOEHX010037115.1, read on the forward strand.
TCTGTCTTCACGGTTCTTGCTAACCAAAAGTCTCTAAGAGATTATTTTCCTATCAGTCTTATTCCAATTTCATATGGCTATCTTGTACTGCCAGAGGCCTCTGGGGCTTTTTTTTTCAGCTATGTGTATTTGCAAATGCAGTGTATATTATAATCCCCAAGCCCACAGTGCTGATAGACAGCTGGAAAAACATAAACAACATGGGGAGAGTAAATGGTAGTCAAAGGTGCCTCCCCATTAGGAAGGTAATGGCCATCACAGTTGTTATCCAATCTTCTATTTTTTTCACCTGTAGGAGTTTTTCAAGTCTTTTTGCTAAGAGTTTTTAAACTGGGATGGTACAGTCACCTTTGGAAATTTCTGTATGTAGCCTGTTACGTAGTTTAAGTGAGCTTTTGAAGACACTTTCAACCACTTTCCCAATGCATGCTGGCTGTCTGAGATCCTGGGAAAGCCTGGAACTGCCCCTTTATTCATTTCATAGAATTATAGAATGGTTTGGGTTGGAAAGGATCTTAAGATCATCTACTTCCAGCCCCCTGCCATGGGATATCTGCTTCTCCTTTTTTCTCCTCCTGTTCTGAGTTTAAGCAGATTTAATAGAACAGTATCAGTTCAGGGTACTCAAATTCAGCCAAATGAGTTCCAGAATATGTTTTCCGGGACCCTTTTCCTATTTTATCTAAATTCTTTCATAGAGTTAATATTGAAATGCTGAACTACCCAGGTGTGCAATGTTTATCTAGATGTTTCTGCACATTTTTTTGTATGTATCTGTCTGCTATGCAACATAAACAACTGCATTAGTGTAAAAAAAATGTATTTTAAAGACCATATCTGGTTTTGTCCTGATATGTGCACCTGGTTCCCTCTTATGTGTTGTTTCTGTTTCCAAATTCAAGAACATTGCGCGCAAACCCTTAATCCCAGTTGCCAACCATGCACAAAGCCCATCTCCAGCTTGTGTACGGATTCCTATGCTCAGCGGCCTCTGCTGTTGCACCAAGGTGTGTTCTCAGAGCTCACTATCTCTTTGTGCCTTCAGTGGAGAAGCCCTGCCTTCACTTCTGCCTATTTTAAATATTACAGATGTTTATATCTCAGTCTCTCTTCCCTGCACTAGGTTCCTTAATTAACTGCTTATGGAGTTGTGCTGTCACCTGCCAGCACACAGGACCAGTTTGGGACTGGCAAGTGTCCAACTAAAACTGAGATTTGGGATTCTTTGGGGTTCACATAAGAAATTATGGAGCATCCCTTTGCCATCTGCTCGTTGTTGGAAATAATGCAAATGTAAATGTCAGTTTACGAGCCGTTACCCCTCTAGGCGCGCAGCCTTTCCTGCCGAGGGGATGTGCCTCCACTGGGACTCGGCTTTCACAGCTGATAGTATGGTTTCTCCGTCTGCCTTCATCCTGAACTACTTCTGTATGTTTGTCACATTGGTTTGCAAGACACTGGCCATGAAATAGGCTTAGGAAAGTCCTCACGCTTCTCTCCCTATTTCTGTCCCCTGCTGTGGCACTTTAACTTGGTAGCTCTTTGTTTTGCTGTCACAGCTATTTTGAGGAACCACAGAAAAGGTTATTTTTCATCCCTAATCTAGTCTTTGATCTGGTTTACTGTGTGGCTTTGCAAACGGGTCTACTGCCAAGGGAGGAAAAGCAATGAGAACGAGCAGTGAGAAGGAACTTAGACTGGCTTGCTGCCAAAGACAGCACCTTGCAAAAGCAGAAGCAAACCCTTGCGTTCTACAGGACCTGGCCTTTAAATGCCAAAGTAAATGCTGTGATGCCTCTATCTGAAGCCAGGTATGAAGGTACTTACAGGTGATTTCCCCATTGTAAATGGACACCTAAATAGCCAGGGCAGTTTAAACAATGCAAGGCAGCATCTGGCTCCTCCTAGGAGTGGATATCTTGGTTATCTCAGAGCTATTTCCCCTGCCTCAGGTCAGATGGCCAATTGTTCTGTGCCCAGTCCAGGCTGCTGCTGCCTCCGCCTTTATTTATCCTTATATTAAATGTTATACAAGATGCTGGTTATAGGTACAATCTGTTAAATGCATGAACTCAGATGTGTTACCAGCCCTCTCTGTAGACCCCACATATGGCCCATTGTTAACACAATGTCAACCCAGAAACAGCTTGCTTATCTTGCTACACCTCAGAGAGCAGGCGGTTTTTCCCCCCAAGCTTTTACTCTAGTTCATGTGTCAGTAGCAGATCATTTGTTTGGGACTTTGGGGATGAAATTAGTATAGCAATTAGGATGTGGCTGTGGCAAATATCCACTCATTAGTCTATGTCAACGTGCATTGGATTTATGGCAGTGACAAGAAGTCAAAATAACACGGTAGGGTAGCTCCTTTCAAAGGCAAATTTAACAGGTGCTGTTTGCTGAATCTGAGTCAGTCTTAACCTGGGGTTAAATCTTGGGGTATTATTATCTGTGGAACCCCCGTGCCATGTTAATTATTCTCACTGCACAAACACTGTGCAGCTGATAAGCAGAACTATGTAGGAAATGTTGTAAATAATTTTTAGAATTCTTCTTTCATCTTCTTTCACAGATGATTTCTCAGTTTCTGTAGCACAATCATATGATGTGTCCTTTTGACCCTTGAAAGCCTGGAAGAACATTAGCATCTCAAGTTCCTTTCCAAACATTTCAGAAATTCTTCTGCAAACAAACACTGAAGATATCCAGAAGCAGCAACGCATCACAATTTGTCTGATACTATTAGCCACTGACAAAAGAGAGAACTGGAGCCTATGTTCGATGCGATAACAGGGTCCTGGATCAAATGTCCGCTCATTTTGTATTCATGTCATATTGCTGTGTGGTCAGCTACATTGGATAAAATGTTATTGATGGACAACTCATTGGGGTTGATTTTCTCAGCTCTTTAATGAAGACAGGAGCCCTATGGAAATGAGCCAGCTGACACTGATTCACCTGGTTCTCGGCTAGAGGACTAGGTGCTGTCTATATCCAGTGCAGAAATGCAGGCACCTCTGGTGTCACCCAGTCTGATGCAGGTGGGATGAATTATCTTCTGGAGATGTGTTTCTCCTCCTCAGAGGGAATCTAGACAACTGGCTTAGATATCTCACAGATAACTCACTTCTGTGTGGCTGATATTTGCATATATTGCGTAGGAAATTTGCATATGCTATTTAGTCTCAAAGGTTAGCAGGTATTTCCTTTAGGTGCCTAAAAACCAGTAAGACAGACAAATACAATCAATAAGTTTCCTTTATAAGTAAGAAATCCAAAAGCAGAACTAAACAAAATTTTTAGACAAGGAGACTCTGTCACAAGCACAGATGTGCCTGAATCTTACATCACTACCAGCTACAGTTTATATCACTTCATGGTTTCCAGTGATGGAAGTGGCACAGCTCTCAATAGGTCTGCAGGTCTTGCTCAGTGGGGAAAAGAAAGGGACTCTGCAGCTGCCATATGGCACTGGGATTTGGAAGCCATCTTGCGCTGCCCCACTGGAGAGCTTCAGTGAAGTTTCTCTGTGCCACGGTGTCTCCAGCTACAAAGTGCACTGTCCTCCTCTGCATAATGTATTGTGCTCTGTGGCTAATGAGGGCAAGGTAAGAGCTAGGTATTAGCATCCCAGAGCAGTTACTGAGCATCTCTAGTGTGTGTGGCAATAATTTCCCGTATGCCTGTGGGCCTGGTAAGATGGCTGGTACATGCTACTTCTCGAGGCTCATCTTCTTTCTTTGCATCAAACCCAACATGGCACAAAGGCTATGGTTGCAGGTGCCCTCTCACTCAGTTTCCCACTAATACCTTGCCTGAATGGTCACCCTTCCATTAACAGTGATGTGGAGTGAACAGTATTTCCTGATGGAGTCTGCAAGCCCAGGAACTGTGTTTGTAGATCAATTCCTCTACTGATGCAAACTGCCATGCTTATTTCCCTAAGGAGTAATTGTAACTCAATAAGACAAGGTGTAGCTGAGTATGGGTAAGCAGCAGCAGTAGGTACCAGAGCCTTCTGCATCCCTGCATTACTGTGGTGCCTCAGCACCTCATATTCTCAAAGCTTCCCTGTCTGTGATTTACTCATGCTTGGCTCTCTCCCTTGTGCTAGGCAAAGGTGTGTGTGGCCAAGCTGTGGATCCAGGGAGGGGACTAGCCTAGCTGAAGCACTGGTATAGTACAAAAAGGGAAGTGGAAAACAGGCTTGCTTAAATTAACACCACTGTCCACAAAGTGCGTTGTGTACTGCAGCCCATGCAGTTATTTTCTAGGTCTTTGTTGTCTCCTAGAGCTGACTTCTGTTCACTCCCTCTGATAAGTTTTCAGTTCCTTCAGCTAGACTGTGGTTCCACATAGATTTTTTAATTTCCCTCTACCAAAGATGTTTGAGATAAATTGCAGCTCCTTTTCACAGATGTACTAAAGGGAACTCAGGGAATTTTCTTCTCAGTTCACCTGCACTGAATCTTTGGTCAGCAGATGCAGAGCATCCCGAAAAAGGATTCACTTTGGGGCAGGAGGTGGAGATGCCTCCTTAAGCAGTAAAAATACTACAGGATTACCTTTCCTACAGCAGCAGCAAGAGTCTGGACTCAGGAAGCTCCACATAGCACAGAGGCAGGATTACATGTTTCAGAAAGGGATTTCCTCCTGGCACTAGCTCTTGAGTGTGCTCCAATGTATGCCTGAAGCTGTCTCATCTCTATCAGCTCACTGGCAGGGTGGGATCAGAGCCTTGGTGCTGATTGTTCCTTGTCCTCATCATCCCCTTTGCAGGGAGCATTTCCAGAAAGCTGGTATCCTGGGTTGTATGACTTGTTTATGCTGATGTTATCACATTAAATAGCATCATCAGAAGTAAACCTGCCTTGGGAGGAAAAGAACCACTTGCGTACAAATTGCTAGTAAGTCTGTTTTGGAAAAGGCTCCACTTGTTATGTTTTTCACAGACAACTGTAACTCATATTCATTCACAGCCTTCTTGCACTATTTGATTGCAGCTGGATAAAAAGGAAAATGTTCACTTACTCTTTTTTAGCCAAGTGTGCAACAGTATTTCAATTTTAACAGCAAGCATATCTTTAGAGGGCATCTTTTTGTAAGGCAAATGATTATAGATATTGCCCAATCTATAAAAGAGCAGTCTCACTGTTCTTCTGACTCTCTTTTGTGATAATCTGAACATTTGTAAGACATCGTTTAGATGTTCAAAATAGAATCATATTTTTGGACCGTGACATAAGTTTTTATGGCATTTCACTCTATTTTGAGTTACAATTAAAAGCTCCTTTTTAAACAAACTGTATCTAATTTCTATACTAAATCAAACCAGGCAGCAGGGAATGTTTTTACTTTTAATTGAAATGTCATTAGAGTCAAGACATGCAAGTACAATGTGGAATTGCAAGACATCTTTAAAAAAATTTATGAATTGACTGCACAGTCTTTGTCTACACTCGAAGTGGGAGCTTTTTGGTAGAGAGATGCCATTAAACTCTCATGAAGAACCACTGCTTACAACAAAATGAAAGTGATTTCTCACTAGAGCTTGTTTCAGTTTTCTGCACAGAAGCTGCAATACCAAGAACAATTTTGACAGCCCAGCAGCATTTGCAAGTATGACTGTGTTACTGAGATCTGGGTATTACTGACTCCTCCTTGACGTCATTATTCCAGCAAAAATTTTGGACCCATCTAATGCTGTGATTAGGAGCTTAAACTGACACAATTAATGCAGAAGCAATATTCACTTTTCCACATGGAAATAGTATGCAGAAAATATGCAACATACATTTTTTCCTTGTAAAATTCAGTTTGTCAATCAAACTGCATGCTGGGCCTAAGTTCCTTCACAGTATGCCTTTAAAGGGCCACACATTGCATATAGATGTGTATGTTATGTACAACTTTGCTATGCTTTCAAACATAATTGCTCTCTGAGAATGAAGCCAATGGCAAAATATGAAGTTTAGGAAACAACTTGCTTTTTGGGTTTGCTGAACAAAGAAACAGAGTGTGACTAATATCTCTTGCTGTAACTGGTGCTGCAGTTTCCACACTCAGCTAGCGTAGAGAGGTGAAACTGCATTTAGCTAAAAACCTCCCAATATTGTGTGAATTTCTCAGCCATTGATAATCCAGATCAAAACCTCAGCCCCTGTGGAAATATTGTCTTCAGCATGATGCTTAATCCTAGGACATCCCCAAAAAAGTTAAGTAAGCACTGAAATCCTCCCCCAGATGGTATTAAAGAACTTGAGCATTGCCTGTGACATGGGATGGCTCTAGTATGTGGGACTTTGATGTCTCTGGCACTAGTCAGTGTTGATTAAAGGCTGGATATGAGCTAGCTGAGAGGCACATGACTGTGCTTTCTTAGCTGTAGAAAAATCCAAATGTTCAAAGCCTAAAATTACAGTTTTAGATCTCTACCTTTAATACTACCCATGACTCACAGGGAGGCTCAGAAGGTCACTCAGCAATCTCTTGTGTCACTCAGAGTCTCTGCAGCTCCTGCTGCAGGAAGATGTCCCTTTCCACGTCTGTCTTGGAGAGGTGGTGGGGCAAGACCTGAGCTCAGTCTTGTGCATTACTGATGGCTAGGACCTACCTGTTCCTCTGCTCCACCTGTTGTCTCATTTTACTAACATTTTTCTTGTATCAGACCTTTCCTTTCTCATTCCCAGCTTCCCATCCACCTCCTCAGCCTCTTCATCTGTCACACTGCCCCACTGACAATAACTTTCAAAAGCTAAAAGTGGTGAGGACTTTTTGGTATTTCAACTCTTAATAAATCATAAAATCATAGAATGGTTTGGGTTGGAAAGCACCTTAAGATCATCAAGTTCCAGCCCACCTGCCACAAGCAGGGACACCTCACACTAGACCACATCACCCTATTTGAACATCTCTGCTGACATTCAGGATGGGATGCTGCTGTGAGCTGAATTTGACAGACTGCTTCCCATCGTGACTTGGAGTTTACATCCAAGTAAGAGAAAGTAAATCCCTCTATTCCCAAATCTGCTAACCCTAGTAAATCTCTCCCAGAAACACATGAATTGCCTTCTTTGTTTGACCTGTTTCCTATCTATTAAGCAGAGGAGACTTCTGCTGTTTCTTTTTGGTCTCTTTCATCTTTTACTTTTTTTTGGCCTCAATGCTCCACTACAAATAAGAGTTATAAGAGTTTCCTAATTATTTCTGATCTAACCCTTTAAAAGTTTCACATGATGGTGACACGGTTAGGAAATGAAAGAAGGAAGATGTATTTGTGAATTGATCTGGTCACCCCCTAGCTTTGAAGTGGGAAAAATTTAGGTCTAGGCAATAAATTTCTGATGTTAATGTTTCAGTCATGTATCTGGAGCCCCATTAGTGAAGGAGCAATCTGTCATAGGCTCTCCCTATATGAGATGCTTTGTGCCCTTGTTCTCTGAAGAGAGTTGTAAACATAGGAGGTGACTATTAAATTGAGGGTCTGAAAACACCACTTATAATGTTCATTAACAGCAAGAAAATTGCTTTTGGGTTTGGTTTGGTTTTTTAAACGTGAAAAGGGAACAGAGAGGTTTGGGTTTATTGATATCTGCAAGATAAAAACCCCCAACCAAACAGCTATTAAGTCTCCAGATAAATGTATTTTCTTGCAACATGAGATGTGTAATTCCATGGAAACAAACACACAGACATAAACTGGAATATGCTTGGGGGCGTTTTTAACTCATCAGCATAGCAAAAAGGGAAAGTAAGTATAAATGTCACAGAAGCTATAACCAAAATTAAGTGAGCATGCATTGTGTTTAAATCTTATGGATAATGTGCTAAACATTAAGTTGCATACTAATAACACACAGCACACATTTTAAAGTGATAACACACAAATCAGGTAAAAGATCAGAAAACAATTTAGTACCATCATAAAATTATGATCATATTAATGTAGATCTGTATCTGGTGTAATTCCTGCTCACATTTTTAGGAGGTTGCTGATGAAAAAACTATGACATTAGTCCAATTCTTCTAAACTGCAAGCAAAACCCAAGGCAGCAGTTGTGTGTGAGAAGGATTTAACCTCTGCAAAATCCCACTGGGCACATTAGACACACAAAGTTTACTAAAACTGATGTCAGATTACAGAAATAACTATTCTAGCAGCTATTCTTCTTGCTGATGCACTTTGGCAGTGTTATTTCATTGTTAATATCATAGGATAGAGTTGCAGTAGCTTCCCCATGGGAATTCCACTGCAACCTCAAATATTAGCATAAACAGCTCAGTTACTGTCAGGTTTGGTGGCCTGCAAAGAGCTGCTGCAAGCTCACTCGAGCTTGGAAAGCAGTGCTGTCCTGTAAATGACTTGCTGATCATTTGTCCTGGCCTTTTGTACCCCTGGTGCAAGGTTGGAATAAAGGAAGCTAATAATTACATCTTTTCCTCCAGATGTGATGGTGGAGCCTGTGGGCAGGCATATTGATTGAATCTCATTTGCTCAAATTGATTTGAATTTTATGGGGTCTTTTTAATGAGTAGGACTGCTTGGCTGCTGCCAGAAACATAGATGCGTGCATGGAACGGTGGCAGTTATTAGTTTTGATGTGTGAACCACACAGGGCCTTTCTTCATTTTTCTCTGAACTCCTGCACTAGAAAGACCATGTTTTGAAAGACTTTTCATAATTCCTAGATAGAAACTAGTGAGGAGACACTTTTTCCAAGAGCCCTTTTCAAATCTTTAGCACAGGTAGATCCATGCCACGTGATGCTACACAAGGCTGGACTCTGGCCCTCCGAGTCTTGACAATAAGGCAGCAAGCCACAAGTCCAGCATTTGTTCCTGCACAGGATCTGAGAAAACCTTTATTAGCTTCCAAATTCCTACATTTTCCTGCCTATGAAGCTGTCATACTCCTGGAACAGCTTGATTCTGCAGCATCCTTTTCCTGCAGAAACTCTTGTAAAGAAACTTGAAGTTACCTTCCTCAGGCACTGAACTTCTGATTCAAACATGTCCGGCATCATAACGTGCTTGGAAAGATACTCCGGGCATTCACAGCTTCTTCAGGCACTGTCTGTCATATTTGGATTCTGATATGCTGTGATTTATTAACTTCCCTTCTGCATATGTTGTGCCTCTCTAGCAAACCTGGTTTGGGAGGAAAACTATAATATGGGTTTGCAGAATGCTTTTTGCAAGCATCTCTAAAATAATAAGAGTTTCAATCAAAGAGAAGTGATAACAAAGGAAAAGGTGGAAGAAGAGTGAAATTGCTGCGAAGTTCAAAATGTTTCCAGCAATTCCTCACAGTTTTCCAGTGCATCTAAGTGTTGCAGTATGAATTGTCTTCAAGCAGTTCGTGAGCTTTCACAATACAGATTTTCAGATATATTTGTTTATGACTGAGGCTTACTGCATAATGCAAATAACATAACTACAGCAAGCGTGAAGCATGGCATAAAAAATACGATTAATGTCAACCTCACAGATCCAGTGTGTGTGTGATATGTCCTCAAAGTGCCCTTCTGCTCAGAGTTACACATTTGATATCAGGAAGACGTAGCCTAATTTTCATTATCTTTGGATGCTCAGCAGTGTTTAATAAGAATGAAAGTTATGCATGCATTTTCTCATAAAGATCAAATCTTGCTTGGGAAACTTGGTAGTTTTCTTCATTGGCTTTTAATTCTTTTGGTAAATTAGCAACTGAAGAAAATACAGTAGTGATAATTAGAATCAAAAACAGCAACAGCGTTTGATATTGTGCCTTACAAAGTCTTACCCTAAAAATTAATTCCGAATAGCTTGGGCATAAAAATTGCTATGCAAATTGAAAAATGCAGGGCTTAAGCATAACCAAACTGGACATGTATAATGTTTTCACAACCAAAAAGCCTTTTCTTCTCCCTGAGAAAACTTTCCAAAACACAGTAATTCTTTGTAGTGCTGTGGTCTGGACATGAGAACTCAAGACTCTTTAGAAAAGTTTATAGACTTTGTGACTTTTCCAGACACACAATCATAGTATGTTTTTCTATACTAATGAATTCAGCTAAATCAATATTGCCAGATACCATGAGGAATTCTAGATTTGCCAGGATTCTGGTTTCTGCAACACCTTCAGGTGTCTGACAGGCACACAACTTTTTCTCATCCATTTTTCTTGCTGTTTCAAAATCCCCTATATCAGATTCTTCTACTTGATCCTGCGTGAATTTAATAGAATTATTGTTGATATAATTTATAATTAACATAAATAAATAAACACATTTTATGCAGAGTGTCGAGACTTTGGACATATTCTTCTCTTTTCTTGTCTGCATGCCTGAAGGAGGACCCCTAATTTTCAAAGGAAGAGCCTTTGCAGCAACCCCCTTTGAAATACGTAAAGATACTTTAGAAATGCGGGTGTTATTAATCACTATTTTGTCACTGAACTGCTGAGATTTTTCTGCATCTCCAGAACCTGTGGCAATAAGACTCATGTGTTCTTACAGTAGCAAGTATACCTTAAGACATATATATCTTCGCAGTTAAATACACTTTATTATGAATATATATCAAATTGGATATGTATTTTCAGGTGTAGCTGTTTTGAGCAGTGATACATTGCAGCGCAGTAATCATGACTTGAGCAAATAGAAGAGATATTACTCACCTTTGAAATGTTTGTAATAATACTCACTCTCTTCTGTAATGTAAACAAGGCAGGAGGCTGTATGGATAGTCAACACTCCAGCCCGGTACAGAGTACAACAGGACAGATCTTCCCAATGCCAAAGAGCAGGTTTCTTTTAACAGAGTTCAGTGATTGATGTTAACTGCTTTCAATTAAAGAGGCTTTACCTAGAGGAAAAGGCTAACTAACTGCTTTGTCTTCAGGGATGAGAAAACAAACATCATATTCCTAAACAAGTATCCTTCCAGAAAATAGAAAGGAAGGGAAACTGTCAAGAGGACAATAGTTTTGCCCTTTCATTCTAAGGGCCAGTGACCAAAGTGGTGAATTCTTCCTGAAGCTGGGGACTGACTTTTTGACCTCCAGAAGCAGTTCAGTGTTTTAAGCTCATCTGAGGGCCCATCATTCAAACACAGAACAAGTTTAGTGGGGCTGTACATGGAGCTGCATCTGCTCCTCTTCCCAACTGGAGACCTCTCTATGAGCCAGCTCAGCCTGCTCAGTTAGAGATGATGCTAAGAAACATCTCAGGGATTAGAGAAGTCTTGGAAAACAGGAGTTTGTTGTGACTAAGGGATTGTTGAATGTGGGCAGACATTTATTAGAACCCCTATTTGAAGTTTGTTCGTCAATGAGATCCAATGGAACAGAGCCAACTGTAAGGAAAATTGCCAGTATGTTTTTATCTCCATTTTTATGGCGTCTGAGACGTTCAAATCAAGATCCCATTAATGTGCAGCCCTTGGTGCCTCCTACTCCAATTACCTTGGATACGTGGCTTGGAGGAAAACTCTAAAGATGGATTTTTCCATGGCTCCAGCATTTATCAGAATGTACTGATTACACAAATGTCCTTTGATGAAAATCTGTGGGATTGCCAGCTTGGTGAGAGCAGTCGCGCATTAGCTGTGTCTGCACCCAGAGCTGTCAGGACAGAATCAAGCTCAGCTACAGAGGTCATTCAGCCATCTGCTAGACTCTCAAATGGACTAATTTGCTCTGGTGCAGCCCTGTCTATGCCTCTGGGGCTCAGCTACTTCTATAGCTACAGGTCAACAGCTCATGGGCTATGAGTGACAAGAGCCTCGCTAGAGAAGCTTGCTTCAGTGGGACATGGCAAGGCAAAATTAGAAGACGCTGCTTCCCACATCATCTTTGGTGGTGCTCAGTTTTAGGTCTCTCTGTGAACACTTTGAGTCACACTCCATGGATTCCAGATGATAGTCTTCAGTTCCATAATATACAGCCTCTTTGATATGCTGTGTAGTTGAATGACTTGCAAAAGAGGACAAAGAATGTGTTGCTGCTTTGTTGCAGGTGGCAAACATTACTTGATGTGGGAAGTTTCCCTAGCCAGCATAAGGAAAGCAACTTAATGGGAAATGCTCAATAATAGCCACTCTTACCAGAATACAGTTTTGGGTCCACAAATTTACACACTGCTGATCAGCGACACCTGAAGCCAGTTCTGTGCTGAAAAGCTTTCCATCCAACCCTCTAAGTGCCACTTTCAAACACTGAATGAACACTTGATTGTGCTGGCTCTGCCTGAGTGTATTTCACTACCTAAGGTATGCTTGAGGAAACTACCTGAAAGACATTCATCTCTTCTATCCCTGCCAACACTTCAACCTTCGTGGCAGTCTACCTCTAACCCAGAATTTCTACCCTATCCCTGAACAATCTTCTTGCCCCACGTGTTTCCATGAAAATTTTCCATGTTTATGAATCCACATTTCTATGAGAAACTATTTCATCAAAACATTCCCCGTCAGCTGCAGTTCTGTTTCACTTCAAAGACAAAAGCTCTGTCAAGGCCTGCATGATGGGAAATTTTTTAAGTCACATGCCTTGCCTCAGATATTAGAAGGATCCATTCGGGGGGGTTGTATATAATACATAATGCACAGCAGTAAGTATTTGAGGTAAACCACATTATACCAAAAGAACATCAGTGGTATGTAACATTTAGTGCTGCCTGAACTGTGACCCAGAACTTTCTTTTTCTCATCATAAACTGTTGTATCACTAGTGTTGAATGTTTAGAGGACATGACTTAAACCTGTGTACTTACTAAACTCCCCTTATTTGCTTGCAAATGAAACAGTGTGTGTGTTGGGGATGGAGGGTGTTAGCTGTTGCCACTCTAGACTTTTTGTGTGAGTAGGGGTAGTACAAAAGCCTAGAAAACTGGATATAGCTCTTATTCTGGACATATGCTGACTCACACACCATGTGGGACAGGGACTTGGCCACTCTGACTGGAGAGTCAAAGACAGCCGTGTGCCAGGTTACTCATGTCCTCACCATGTCTTGGAGGAAAATACACCTGGCTAGTGGAAGCACACCACCACCAAAAAGGATATATGACAGTGAGGTACCCTCTCTATATCAAGACATTTGAAATTGTTCAACTATGTCACTCAAAGTCACAGTTTTTCTGGTAGGTGTCTGGAGACTGTGACAGAGGAGACAGACCCTTGTGTTGAGTACACTGGGGACAAAGCTCTTAATGGCTCATCCTCATGGAAGGTACTACCAGGGTAGTTATATTAACACTCTAACAAAAGTGAAATGGACTCTTTTCCTCAAGAGCAAATTTATTATCCATTCTGAGATAAGAATTAGTGTCCCTCACAATCTTACTCACAATTACATCAGAGTTCACATCTTACTGAGACAGACCAAACTACCTCTGGCATATCCAAGCAGTTGTCCAAGGCTCCCTTCAGCTTCAGGCACACATCTATTTCATGTTCACAGGATTTTCTTTCAGCTGTCACAAAAAAAAAAGGATTATTTATTTATGAAAGTGAAAAACAAGCTAAATTTTGAGATGTGTATGTATATGCTGTAGATCAGTGTACCAGCCCAGTCTAAGCTCTCAGAAATAGTGCTAAGCCTTTTATCTCTAAACCAGGCTACCTCTGATAAAACCTTTTGGTTCAGTGTGTGTGCGATTTGTGCTACTTTAAATCTGATGATATCACAGCTCCCTCTGTGGACTGTCATTCCAAGCATGGAGCTAGAAGATGTTAAACAGCAGCTACAAAGATTAAGCATTTAAAATCAACAGGTCTAGATAACCTGCACCTATGATTTTTGAGGCAGCTAAGTGAAGAGAACTGAGGAGCACAAATAGGTATATTCAGCATACTGGAAAACTTCTAGCAGTTCCCAGAAGACTGGAAGGAAGTCAATGGCATGTCAGTATTTTAAAAACCTGTGGCAGAAATCTTGGATATTACAAGCATATCAGAACTATTTTGAAGCAAAACAAAATGTTGAATTGTGTGTGACTTGATTTTAAAGATAGAAACAAAAATGTTTCAAATCAAAATTGGTTTGTGAAAAACAAATCTTGTCATACTAAAATAGTATGATTTTGTAATGAGACTAACCATTGCTGAAGACAAATTATTACGGGGAGAAGATATTAAAGGGAGAATGAGGTACCACTATTTTTGCGGAACCTCTAAAGTATCAGAAACTTTGTGTTTAGACCATGATAGAGAAAGATAGAGAAATATTTAAGTTGCTTAGCCAAAAGTTATAGATATAACTCTTGGGTTCCAAAATAACCAAACACTTCTGTCAAAAGCTTCTCTCCTTTGCTATCAATTTTGAAACATAGGAGAAGGCAAGACCCATATTGCTCACCCATGTAAATGTGTTTTTTGCATAAATGAGGCAAAACCTAATGATAGCAGGATAGTAATGGCTTTGATTGCTGCTGAGCAGCTTAGTTATGCAAATACACAAATACTGTTTCAACAAATGAATAAAGGGCAGTGGCAGGTAAGTTCACCGATAAGCCTTTGTTTGGGATGTTCTTTCGCATATATTCCTTCTTAAATAGTGAGGCTGTGGCATTATGCTCTAAAATAAATACACGTTAGTCATCTGCTGCACATCAGCAGTATGCACCAGATGTTTGAAAGATGTGAATACATTTAAAATGCCATTTTACAGTGTCTCATTATTAAATAGGATGAAAATTTGGAGCTCCATGCAGGAAGCTGCAATGACTGTCTTATTTATGAAGGATTCATTTAATCTGTGGCAGAAAGGCTGCATTTCCCCACTGCCAGAGTAAGTGAAGGAAATTAGTATGGCCACATTCTTACTGAAGAGGATGGGAACAAGCCTGTGTGCATACATTTGTAGACATGTTTGGTTAACATTGATCTGAACTCACCAGACCTGTAAATTGAGAAAAGTGAATGTATCCTTGCGAAAATCCTACATAGACTTTGCCATGTGGAACGAAATTTGTCTTATTGCATTATTCACTGGTGGGTGAAACAATCGCCCTTCAGTCTCAGCTGAGAGTTTTCACTAGCTGATACCTGTGTTTCCCTTTGTGGATGATGCCATGAAATACAGTCAAACTCCAATGAACACAAAGTAATCACAATGTAAAATATTGCTGCTCTGTCATGGTTTAAGCCATAAATCAGCCACGCAGTTCGTTACATGGAGAATCGAAAGAATGCAACTCCCACAGGTTGAGATAAGAACAGTTTAGTAACTAAGGTATAACACAAACTGCTAC
>JAOEHX010037118.1:0-22118 GCA_025448015.1 Bolborhynchus lineola
GTTGTACCTTAGTTACTAAACTGTTCTTATCTCAACCTGTGGGAGTTACATTCTTTCAGTTCTCCTTCCCATCCCTCTGAGACCCGGAGGAGAAAGGGGGAGAGTGAGCTAACGACTGCATGGCTGATTTACAGCTGAGCTTAAACCATGACAGTGTCTTACACCACATGATTGGGGAGGAACATCAAAAATACTTGATAAAAAAGTAAAAAATATTTGAGAATTTAGGGGGTTTTTGTGATGCTTATAGTTATTTAGTTTAGACATCTTTTTCAATTGTGTTTTTAAATTGGGGAATTCATAACATTTTCTTGACTGCTTAGCTTCTGTATTCTTTCTTTAAACTTTAGATTCACTCTGTTTTGGAAAGCACATTTTTGGTCTGAGCCAAACCGAAATTTGAAGTTTTGGGATTTCTTTTCTAAATAGTTAGCCAAGATCAAAGCCGCCTTATCTAGGAATATGCTTAATGTTGCAGTAAATTAATTGTGGAAGCATGTTTTCTTTAAAAAGTGGAGTTTGTGGTGCATTTATTTCTACAGTTAAGAAGTTGATAGATAAAATATAACTTTTTTTTTTCTTTTTTTTTATCACAAGTGTCTCTGGTAATTATTCAGCATTCTAGCTTCAAAATATGTTTTTAAAATGTTGTACAGTCTCATGAAAGGCTGATAAAACAGCGTGGAAATGATTTGTCTAATGGCTTTTGATGAATGCTTCTTTTCATAGCCATTAACTCTTCATGAAAAACTCTGCAATAAATGGGAGCTCATTCTCTTACGCAGTCATTGCTGGAGGCTTACAGGATTCTGTGATATATATTTCTAACTACCATTGAGTTGCATATATACATCGGGTTGTTCTTTGTGTAATTTCATCCTGTAAATATAAGTTTGGAATCAGTTCCTTTTATTTTGTTTTGAAAAGTTGCAGTAGTGGGGAAATATGCATTTAATGCCACTTAGCTCAAGGCCTTGATGTCACAAATTCTATGGGAACCAATTATAGCTAATTACAGTTTAAACTTTTGTGCCCCTAAAATTCTTTAAGAGCTTCTACAGCTCCTGCTCTATGATAATTCTTTTTCTAAGAATGTATCTGGCTTGGAAAGTTTGTGGGTTTGTTTTGTTTTTCTTTTTTACTTGGGATGTCAGATCAACTAGAAGAAAGTAGAGATTCAGGAAATAAAGGATAGTCCAAAACAAATAATGTCATAACAGTCTAATAGTAGTGACCCAATAGAGGAAGCCAAACATATTGACCAGTTTAAGGATATTCACGTTTAACTTCTAGATCAGTGGCTGAGTTTCTTCAAGTGAAAATCAAACCCACAGAAATAAAATCTTCAACACTGTGTGAAGGTTCTTGAGTCATAGTGACTTGGAGCAATTCTGATCACTTGAGGGATATTAAACACAGCAAAGCTGTGGTTCCATGTCAACTAATGGGAAAAAATTTTTTTCCAGTGAAAAAAAAAAATGGCGAACACGTCCTAGGAATGAGGAACAGAATTGTTACAAAATCAATTAGATAGCGAAGGTGCTACAGGTTTCAGTTATCAGCAGCTCAGAAATGTTTGGGAGCATGATGGTGGAAAGCAACTTGAGACAGGCTAACTATGAAAGAAAACAAAGAAAAATACAAGGAAGAAAAAGAGAAAATGCAGGAGGAGGAAAGGAAAGGTGAGAGGGAGGGAGGGAAGGAGGAAGTAAGGAAAGAAAAAAGAGATAAAGAGGAAGGGAGGGAGATAGAGAGGAGAGAAAGATGAGCAATATTTTTTTAAAAAAGCTAATTAATGAGCTCAGAATTGGTAAGTAAACTCCAAAACTTGGGTTCAGATAATTTTAATGGCAGAAGTATAGATTATTTCCATGCAAAAAGAAAGCTAAGTCAGGAAGATAAGAAACTATATAATCATGATAAAGCCACATAAGATAAATCAGTATAAGAAATTATGCAATCTTAATGATGAGTAGTTCAATTCCCTCAAAAAAAAACAAAACCCAAAAATAAACAAACCAAACAAGCAAACAAAAACCCCACAGAACTAGAATGCTAGGTTTATGATGCACAATATTGACACTTAACTATAGGGCCAATAATCTGTACGTTCAAAGCACAAAGAGCAGTAAAATGGGAAGGAAATAGGACATACTCTGTGTGGGATACATCTTACCTAAATTTAGCTATCAGAGATTTAAATTCTAATCAGAGACAATGGCAAAGGAAGAACACATCCAGAAGATAACTGCTGACCGTTCTTATGAACAGATAATTATCCTTTTCTCCTAGCTGCAGAGGGAGTCCTGATAACTGAAATCTATAGATATAGCATTTATGTTTTAAACATCCACAAACACTGTAAATTAAGTGTTATTAAAGCCATTCTCTGTAACTACTTAACTAATCAAAGAAAGACTTACAGAAGGAATACAGAAGACTTTATTTCCTGTTCTGTGATGAAAGTAGTTGATCCCAAGGAGATGGAATTGATTAAAACCATATTTGCTTCCAGGTTCACTGTGATCACACACTTAAAAAAGATATCATAATGACAAAGACTAACATTTTTCTTTCAATAGAAACAGGATGTATTAGAGAGTAGGTAAGACAGATATTTTCAAGTTGGCTAGGTGTGATGAAATTCACTATATCACAGTCTAAGAATTTGCTGGAGTAATCCCAGAACCATTTGCACTTGTCATTGAGAATTTAAAAAATGCGGAAATCCAGAAGTGTAAAGATAGTGCCCACTATCAAAGTGGGAGGTAAAAAAAGAAGGAAGAAAAAAGAGAAAAGGAAATTGTTGTCCAATCAACTTGTTTCTATTTCCAGAAAAATGTCGGAACAAACCAAGAGCTTTGTAACCACCTAGAAGATAACAAGGTGATCAATGCAGATCAGTATGTATTTATAGTATGTATTTATCATGATCTAGGCTCATGAAGATAATCTAATTGTTACCACAACAGGAAACTGACCTTGGGGGTTGCAGAGAATTTGTAAATTCTTTTGCATTACTAAAACTTCTAACATTGTCTCAGGCAATATATGGGTTTGGGTTTTTTTGTATTTTACAGTTTTGGTGAAAAGTAGAATGAGAAGGCAAATTTGCAATTTATACCAGGCTAAGATTATTTACAAGCATGGCCTCTGCCATGCTTAGAATTTGAAATGTTCACATTCAAATGGAGGAAAAATTTGAAGAGGAAAAATGCACTTCAATATGGGCAAATTACTAGCTATGCACTCAGCAGAAATAATCAACTGCCATAAATGCAAGATTAGAAATTATTTGACATCAGTACTGTTGAAAAGAACCCAGGCACTTAATGGATCACAAATTGAACATGAATTAAACATATTCTTGAATACGTAAACCAGATTATTGTTTATGAGGCACGTGGCATGTTTTATTTTATTCAGCAGTGGCATGATCTATGCCAAGCAGAATTTGCCATGGTTCATGAAGAGTGCAACACAGATTGGCAGGATTCAGAGAAGAATAATGAAAATTATTAGACTTGTGAAAAACTGGCTTAGGAAGACAAGTTAAAGACTAGACAGAGAGAACATGCAGTGATAGTTACATGTTTAATAAAAGTGCCATAAAAACACAGTGAAAAGAAAATCTGCCTTTGGTAAATTCTGTGTAGATGATCCTATGTGGGCATCACATATGCATTTAGTTTACCTTATAAGTGCAAGCTTTCTACAGTACTGAAGCACAGGAATGTATTTTGGTGGAAATAATAGAAACTCCCCTATTGAAAGTTGAAGAAGTAACTATCAAGAATGGTAGAATTATAGTTGATCTTGCTTTGTAACAAATTGTGATTTCTTATGTTGAGGTATTTCCTTTAATTTCTGTTATGAGGCTTGGAAATGAATCACAATTTATTGCTAGGCTTTCTTTCTGTTAACCCAAGGGCATATTTTCTTTTTCTATTATTTATTTTGGTGCTTTGCTTGGAGAATTCTTTATAATGCACTTAATAGATATTGTCTGTAGATAATTGTCCCTTTTATTTGAGAGCTATAGAGCTCTCAAATAAAAAAGGGTTTTATGAAAAGGGGTAAAGAAAACAAAGTGACACTTGGTGCAAAACAGTGTGAAATATGGCATTTTTAAACTGTGTTTTCAGGTTACATTAGACAAATTGAAAATTCTATATTATATTTGAAATACTAATTTTTAAGTATTGTAGTGTCTTGTCTTAGCGTCTTTGATTCTTTGGTTACAATTGGTGAATAGTACAATAGAACAACACTGAAATAGCAGTCATGGATTTCAGATACATATAGTAACACTAAGTGTTAGATTTGTCCTCATATTTTTTAATAAAACTTCTGTGTCACTTTTCCACGTGCAGATTTTTTATTCAGCTGTAGAATAGTTACCTGCTCTGAAGGTAATTCAAATCCCCATAAAAGGAAATATATCCACTATTATGAAGGACTTTTTAATGGAAGCAGATGAAATGCTTCCTTCATTAATCAGGGGGAGGAAGGGGGGGGGGCGGAGAAAGAATATGATGTCTGTGTTATTGCTGGCAGCATGAATTTAATTAAGAATCAGAATATGCTAATCTGGAGATATTTCAGTATTTTGAACATTTTGAAGTCATGTGTGTGAGTAAATCCTTCATTTTCAGCTGATCTTTATCCCAGCATGTTTTTCTCGTAGCAATTATCAGTAATGAGAAAATGTCACTATTCTTACACAGAAATTATTTTATTGCTCAATCCACAAACTGTACCTCATTTGCTAAAAGTTCTTTTGTGTCAATAACATCAGTTATTGACTAGGACAGATAAAAATGAAGTTCTTTATTGCCATGAACTTCATTTATAACACAAGTAGTCTGTACGTTAGGATTTTTTTTTCTATAAAGTTTTATTTAATGATTTTTTTTTTTTTCCTAAGAGCTTCCTTTTTGGCAATTAAATTCTGTCTGCCTTCCTTGTCTTCAACTGGGAAAAGCAAATGAAAGGGAAAAGGGAAAATTAATTTAGAAAAAAATCTTTCAGTAGCCAAGTCATCTGTGGCTGGAACTGGTGTAACATGTTCTTCTGAACTATCAGCAATAATACACAACAATTCCAGCAGCAAGGCAAGTATATTATTCTTTAAAGCGTCCTTTAAAACTATATATTTATAATAAATTAATTTCTTGTACTCATTTCACTTTAATTTAGATAATTTCATAATCTTGCAAACTCATGTTAAGTCACTGAGAAAGTGCTAATTGTAATCTGAAAGTGTGCTATAAATATGCAACAGTTCTCTCTGAAGGACAAGGGATAAACAATATGTTGTTTCTTCTGCAAACGAATATGAAGTGCTCTTATTATCTGATTTAGGAATGCATGAGCATATTTTTAGTTTTTTTTTTGTACAGAAGTCTATTTGAGAACTCTATATTTTAGTTTCTTTATAACACTTCAATTTGGCTTCCCAATGACAAGCACAAATCATTTGTATGTTTAGCAAAGCAAAAGTGAAAATGTCAGTAAACTAAAGCCAAAAAATTGGTTCAGTCTATGCTTGAATAGTAGGAAGTTTAACCAGAGATATGATCAATTCAGCTCCAACTTCCTTGGAGAACTCTGACCCCTCAAATCAGACTTGCCTTCTCTTGATGGGTCAGTGCTGAACAGATGTCACTTGTCTCTGCTTCATGCAGCTATTAAAGAAAGAAAACAACATCTCCTCAACAGGGCTCCTTCCAAATGAAATCTCTGCAGATTGTACAGTCATGAGATGAACACATTTCCCCACTGCTTCGCAGAATATGAAATGATTGCAGTTAGTTCAAGTAATGCCTGCAGAATTTATTTAGAGAGTATCACATAATCAAAACTTTTGCGTACTGGGTGACTTATAAAAGAAACATTTTGTTTGAAGGAAGAGGCAAACTGCTGTTGATTCCCCACTGGCTAATCCTTGAAATGGGCTTTTGAAATTCTTCTGCATTTAAAATGAGTGAGAGTCATTCACCTGTTTTTTGTTTTGAATTTCACATTTAGAAAAGTGGATAGATGACATTTGAATAAAATGCGCCCTAAAGTTCCTTCAAAGAGCCTCTAAGCATGTAAAATCTTCTAAAATGTGGATTTTTTAAGAGCACACTGGTGTAAGATATATATATATATGTATAAAGCCTAATTTTAAAAGATTTAGGGTGTGAGTCCCTGTTTGTGGAATATTTTAGTTTATGCAGTGAGTCTGCCAAGTCAATTTTCAGAACCTAAGGTTTAGTACAAAGTTGTATCCTCTTTTCTAAGATTGACTATAGCAGCCTAGATGTTTATGCACCCAATAATTTTAGCACGTGTTGTGGCACGTGTATGTTAACATGTTGCAACAATGCTGTAGTTAATCTTGCCCCCCACAAAACACATCTGAAAGAGAACTTATTTATTTGTACTTTGCATTTGGAATTATGGGATGTGACGAAAAGTTACTGTGAATGTCTACAAGTGCTTGAATTAAATCTGGATTGGAATATGGAAATAATCTCCTACAACAACCTGTGAAAATGAAAATAAAAAAAGTAAGAAGCAAATTTTGGATATAAATCATGGGGACATTCAGAGTACCACTAATGAACACTGGAGTTCATAACTGGAAATGTACACTACATAGGTAACTCAAAATGAGATATTTGTAAACCGGTGATTTTGAATTCTGAGCAGAAAAATATCTTACTTTGTCTGCTATTTGTGACAATGACAATTAAATGTATGACTGTAGAAAAATCTTTGAAATGGATTTTATTGATGGTCAAATATCTGACCATCCAAAAGTTACATTTTACTGACGTATTTTATAGACTTTATTGTAATTCTCTGCATTCACCAATTAATAAGATGAAATTGTTGCCATAAAATTATGCGACTTCTTTAAATCAAGGATTAAAAGATATCATGATCATGCAACATTTTGGTTTTAGTGTTTCAGGTTATTTAAGCACAATAATATGCAACAATGATTCCTGGGGTAGGAACGGAACAAGTTTTGAGAACTAAAATTGTATTTTTCCTGAGAAGAAACAGTATAATTTAAGTATTCTATCATCAGTAATTTGATTTGCTGTTCATTATAATGACAGCAATAATAACAAATTCAATTGCTATTAATGGAAATGTCATATGAACTTTCATAGAGGTTTTATTATGATTCAGTATTAATCGGTGCATCATTAAAATAAAGTGTTATCATCTAATTTGTATTTATTCAAGCATAAAGGCAAAAAAAAAATCTATTATGATGCACCGTACCATTTTACAATCAGTCCTTTTAGTAAAACAGTTTTGTTATATAGTTGTGTGTTTTTCTTACATTATAGTGGAGTAACAGTGTACCATAATGTGCTAATTCACATCATATATATCCAGTGCTCTGCTGCAATAGCAAGGTTAAATTTGCTCATTGCTTTCCTTACAAAGGAGTCTCTGAAAAATCTTCAAGGTTAAAGTATGTTTGGCTCTCAGGACTATCATGCTGCCTATCCATAGTACAAGAGTATTTTTATTTGACAAGTTATCTTTATTAACAGAAATAATTGACTAAAATAGAGGTTGATATATCAGCTTCTAACCCATGAACAGGGCAGATTTCTGAGGGTAGTGAGGCACTGGAACACATTGCCCAGAGAAGCTGTGGATACCCTATCTTTCGAAGTGTTTAAGGCCAGTTTAGCTGGGACTTTGAGTAGCCTGGTCTAATGGAAGGTGTCCCTGCCCATGGCAGGGAGGGGTGAAACCAGGTGATCTATAAAGTCTCTTCCAACACAAACCATTCTATGGTTCTATGAAATTACCTCTAAGATGTTGCAAGACTCCGGATTATGTAGACTTCTCGATCATTCTGGATTTTTGAAGAGTCTGGCTTCTGCAGCAGATCGCGATCTTGGGTTATGTTATTCCTATCAGTTTAAGTCTGGGAACTGTTGGGCTGTTTGAAGGGGAATACAGGGAAAACAAAATGAAGAATGAGCAGATATCTAGAACTAGCAAAAGAAAACGGTGAAGAAAGATGTATATCTAAAAAGACAACAAAAGAGCACATCTTTGCACTAATTAAGGCTATTACTTTAGTATCTCTTAAGTTTTCCCAGACCCGTCACAGAAAAGCTTTTACTCCACAATGCTTTTTAAGATGCAAAAGCAGCTTTTGACATGAAGTTGGGTCTCACATCTCTTTATAAATGATTCTGTTTCCATCTATAGGTCAATAAAACTTTAATACTTGTCCAAAACTCTTAATCACTTTCAAAATGATTGATTTCAAAATATTGCTTAAGATCAGCCAGAACCCAGCATTCTTGCCTGGATAGTAAAAATCCTGTGCCTGAAGCCCTTCAAGCCAGAAATCCATTTCAGTTATATTTCCTGTGTTGTATTTGTCAGACTTTTTTAAAAGGAGAAAATATCTTCAGGGGGAGTGAGCGTAAAGGATGGTGTGTTAAAATCATTAGGTGATTTAGGTTGCAGGGTGATTGTGAAGGTCATCAAAGCAGGATCAACTACAAACTCAGAGCAGGTAGCTCTAGGTCATCTTGTCCATCTGAATTCTGAGTAATCAGTGACAGAGAGCTCACAGCATCTCTAAGCGCCCTCTGCATCTCAGTGAGGAAGGGTTTCCTCAAACCTACTTGCAATTTCCCATGTTCAATTTGTGCCTCTCAGCTCTTGTGAACCTCTGGGATATGTCTGGCTTCATCCTTCCTGTAACCCAGAGCCCACTAGACAGCTAGCACAGTACTAAGGTCCCTCTCAGCCACCTGTTCCTTGCTCTGAACAAGCCCAGCCCTCCTAGAGTTCCTTTGAATATCATGTGTTGTATCCCCCATGCATCTCTGTGGCCAACCACTGATCGTGCACCAGTTTGTCATCTGTCCTTCACTGAGGAAGCCTGAACTGGGCATAGTACTCAAGATATAATATCATGAGTACCAAGTAGAGGCAGTTAGTAATTTGTTTTGACCTTTCAGCCATTTTCTTACTAACAAAGTTACAAAGGGCACACTGCTGGCTCAGATTCACCTTCCCATAAACAAAGGCACCTAGGTCCTTTTCTGCAAAACTACCTTCTGTCCAGCTGCACCTCAGCCTTTACTGGCACACGGTATTATTCCAATTGCCTTTGTTTAATTTCACAGTGGTTTCCATCAGCAAATTTCTCCAGCCTGTTGAGAGCACACTGAATGGTATCCTTGACTTCCAGTACCTCAACTGCTAACTCACACCTGTGTTTGATATTGTCTGGGAATTTGAAAAGAGTGCACTGCATCTCATCATCCAGATCAACAACAATAAAAAATACTTGCCACTGAATTAAATCCTGAAAAATCTTACTCTTAATTGACTACCAGTGGGACTTCAAACTGCTGACCACAGGCAATTGAGCCCAGTAGTCTTACCAGATTTCCAGATAACCCGAAAACCTTACATGCCCAGCCTGTCTACAGGCTATGGGAGCATGTCCATGTGTTGCTATATCCAGCACCTTGCTGAAGTCAGGCAAAATGATGCCAAACTACTCATTTCAGCAGAGATGGCTATCATGTTGGTCATGTGAGATTTGTCTTTGATAAATTCATGATTGTTCATGCCACTGTTTTTCAAAGATGGCAGAGAAAGGCTTTGCAATGTTGTTGGTGAGCTCCCTCTGCACCCTTGAATGCCTCCCATTCAGTCTCCTATACCCAGTTTGACTATGTGGTCCCTAATCATTCTCTTTATAGCATGGGTAGTGCTTCATTCTTCCAAGCTTTGCCCCTAAGCCCAGTTACAAGGGGACCTTAGAACAAACCCTGACTTTAAAGAAAAGGGGGGAGGGGAAGATACTTTAAACTTTTCCTTGTTCTTGTTCTTCATTACACGCATGTAGTTGCTTTCAACATATCTGGAAAACCTTTTCTGTTGCCACGCACTTCATTAATCAGTATCATGCCCAGCAACGTGTCTGTATTCTTCCTGGATAGCTTGTCCTGCCTTTTACCTTTTCTATGATTCCTTTTTGTGTCTGAACACAGGTTCATGGTGAATCGAAGCAGGCTTTTGCCAGGCCTGTTAGGTTTTCTGCAGAGCAGATTGTTCCTGCACTCTATGGAGGCTCTCTATGAACTATGGACATACCTGAATAAAGGTTCCAGGGGCAGGCCTACTGTGAGATTTCCATGGCACCAGTCTGTACGGTAAATAGGTCAGGTCTGTAGAGTCAATCAGCGTTTAGTTTTCAACTAATGAAATGAGAAAGAGAAATGAGGAGAAAGGGGGAGTCACGTTCTCCAGCTTTTCCTCTTTCGAGGACACTGAGATCAGCATTCCCTAACCATTCTATGGTTCTATAATTTGCGGATGTGAATTTGGGATAATTACAGGCTAAACTTCCCACTCCAAGACAAATTCTGCTTGTTCATGCTATTAAGCCCCATCTGTTTAGGTACGTTCTTCACAGGGAGTAATGAGGTACTCAATAATAAACAGTCATCTTAAGATCATAGAATGCCATTGGAATAAATGTTTTTTTGTCTATTATTTTTCTCATGGTGCAGTATTAAGTTATATAACCATCATCTTCAGTTCTACTGCCTCCTTATTGATTTGAAGTGTGGGTTTCAAGCATATATATGTATGAATATATACAGTGATAGATCTCAGCTGTTGTGCTGCTTCATTCCAGTCACTAACATCAAAGGGAGTTTTTGAATTAATGTAAACTATTAGTAAATCAAAAAAGCAATTCAATACAACACAGCAGGGAGAAGATGCAATATCCACAACACTGGAAAAGTACTTAAAGAAAGGCAGTTAAAAGCTAGGGAATTTGGAAAGATATTTTAACAGAATGGTCTAATAAAGATCAGGGTTTTACTGAACAATATTAAAAAACAACTGAACAAAAAAAACAAAAATCTAGCAGACATCTCTAAAAGCATATAGAGCAAAATATATTTTACACCATGCTCTCCCAAACAATGCAGCTGATTATAACATTGGTCAAGAATAGATCTCAAGGCACACCCATGCAGGTACCTAAGCAATGCAGCTTACAACTTGCAGCCGACTAACTCTGAAGTACATGTTCCCAGAACTTTGGTTAGGGAATATACATTATGAAGGAATATACAGTTAGGGAACTTATACATTATGAAGTATACAGAAAAAACTCTTATCTTGACATTGTATGCAACATTTCCAACATGCTGTGTAGGTAGCCAGGGAAAAGCAGAAGAAACAGTAAAGGTGGTAACTTCTAAATCCTGCATTTTAGAGATTGGATTGGAACTGGAATGTTTAAATTTCAATCAGAACTGCAAAGAGGATTTCCTGTATCCTTGGAATACACCATCTGGAATTGCTTTTAACAGGAGTACATGTATCTTATATACTTTTTTGGGTTTTTGTTGTTTGTTTGT
Organism: Bolborhynchus lineola; assembly: GCA_025448015.1. Classification (NCBI taxonomy): domain Eukaryota; kingdom Metazoa; phylum Chordata; class Aves; order Psittaciformes; family Psittacidae; genus Bolborhynchus; species Bolborhynchus lineola. The sequence goes on from JAOEHX010037118.1 coordinate 11,430, forward strand.
TTGTTTGTTTTAGCACAGACACAAGCAGAATGTTGTGATATTTTAAGTTTGTCTACAAGATACCACTCAAACTTTCCAGTCCTCACAGAAACAGGTGCCATTAATGAGTCTCTCACTGGCTTATGCAGCATTAAAGCACTCCTCCATTGCATGCCTCAGTTCTCGCTGCCCTAAATTCACCTTGGAGGCTGGCTGGGTGTCAGTGGATGATTTATGCTTCTCACAACTGTCTTTAAAGTCTCCTGAGAAGGTACATAGCTTCACTGTGACCAAAGAAGAACTTCTACTTTGTACTCAGAATCATCTTCATAGCCAATAATTCAGAAATCAAAACAAAACTTATCTGGAAAGCGTTGCTAGGTGCTAGGAAAAGCAGTGTTTTGACTAATAAAAAGGATGAACAAGGAGTCAAAAGAGACCCTAGAAATCTCTGCATGCTCCTTAACGGGGCTAGACATCTTTAGAAGCTGATGGCTGCTTCACATACAGTTCTTCAGGGACTGGCCAGGTCTTCTGTTGGCAATTGGCCTTTGCTAACAGAAATGGCAGCTGAATCAGTGAATGAAATTTTAAAATGTGCATTTCAACAAAGTAACTCTTGACAACTAATTTCATGGCATAGCACTTTCTTTCTGTGGTGTCATAGAGACGTTGAAGAGATACAGGTATGTTCTTTATCTCTTCAAGTCTCTGATGCTTCTGGGGGAAGCTAGTAATCATCAATCTTTTTGAGTTACGCTAGAGGAAAATTAGTGGAAATACTGATCTGTCAAACATTTACTGACTTTCATAGGAAGATAAGCAATAATTTCTGATCCACTGAGACAAAGTATGCAGGTCATGATTACAGACAACTTGCCTGTGTGCATGACCATCAGAGGTTCTATTTTTGTGTCATAGAAGTGATTGCTATGCTGACTTGAACTGATTGTAAAGCACTCAAATTTAGATCTTGCATGACACCGTGTGCTCTTAGAGCTTAATATTACTCTTTGTCAAACAGTGAGAATTTTGTTAAAAAAGAATACAGATAAATAGATCAGCAAGTCTGACAGCTGACAGATAACTTAGGAAGAATAGTTACAAAATATGACAGTTTTGTGTTAGGTAAGCTGTAGCTTGGTTGTTTTTACTTATTAGCAAAAATTAGATTAGAACTAAGTTATTATAACTAGCAACAAATTAGACTTTGAACATATGACCTTTTCATGGTATAGGTTGAAAGTTAGGTCATATAGTGAGCTATTCTACTCTGTTTCTATTTTTTGATTCAACAAGTTTGCAAAACAAGATAGTTATAAATCCATATGAGAACTATGCACCTATTCTGGATACAGCCCTCTATACCTTTGTGGGACAGCATATAGATTGTGTTTCCCAGCACTGATGGTGCACCACTTCACTTGCTGGTCTTGAATTCTAGCCACTCTGAAGTACTACTGGAACCCATACACTTAAATTGGTTCTATTGCTACAAAGCAGCAAGGTGCTAAATGTCACTTTGAGAACATTGATGGCTGCTTCTGTTTGTGTTTTTTGCTACTCCACCAAGTACTCCAATTTTCTCTCTATCTTCTTTTTTCTAGGAGAAAATAATCTGCACTGTTTTAAATATAAATTATTCTCCCCTGAGCAGCCAGCGTACAATCAAGCAAAAAATAAAATGACCATCCTTGGGATTTCACTTCTTGTTGTTTTAACTTTCTTTCAGTTATCATTATCAACTCATGAGGGAAGAGTTGGTAGGCAAATAAACTAACAGGTTTCTGACATTTCTGTCAATATCTACCCAAGAGCTTTTTTCCACCTGACTGACTGGTTAATTTTAGCTGGAAATGCATTTTCACTTCTCTGCTTGAAAACTAAAAAAAAAAAAAAATGTCTAAATACATTTGTCTTTTATATTCCTCTCACTGCTTCATTTCAAGGAATCCAAACATCAGAAGAAGAAACTGTTCTCACATTAGCCAGGGGTCTTTCTAATCTGTAGCAAATAAAAACAAGGGACAATTGCTCCCCCTCACAACTCTCTTCCTTGCTGTAAGGAATTTGATAAATTTTCTGTTAAAGAATTATGTCTACATTTTTCCAGGTTCAAGTCTGGATAGTGTAACCTGCTGATTTCATGAGAGAGGAGGGCCTGGACAGAATATTGGAAAGGTTTCCATATATCTTTGACCGTTAAAAACAACCACTCAGTCTCAGAGGGTGCTAGATCTAAGAAAAGAGTACAAATTGTAGAAAGACAGCACAAAGTGCAAAGTATTTTTCTTTCTTTTTCTTTTTTCTGTGATTTCGTTTTGTTTGGTTTTGGTTTGGTTGTTTGGTTGCTATTTGTTTGTTGTTGTTGTTCTTTTTTTGTTTGTTTGTTTGTTTTGGTTTGGTTTTTGTTTTGTTTTGTGTTTTGTTTTCTCTTTTTGGCATAAGGACTTCACACTGTTTTCCAGGAGAGAATTAAGAAAAAAGTCTTTACCAAAACCATGTTGCATAGACAGACTATTTTATCTCAAAATTGAGAGAAATATTAACTTTCATTCCTAAATGTTTTCTTCTTGTGCTTTCATGCTGTAAGTCATTTAGTCTTTTTTTTAGAAGGCTGAAAAAACAGACTCACTCCCATGACTAACAGTATTATTGATATCCCTGTTTAGCTAAAAATCTCCACTTAGCATCGTCTCTCATTTAATATTACAGAACATTTTTGACTGAGGTCATATTTATGCAATATGTAAAGAAATAAAATCATTAGGCATAGATTGCATATGGTGCTCTATCCAAACCATGTTGTAGCTGTTGTGTTAAAGGGGGGAAAATAAAGCCCTTGCTTTACTAGATGGGCCAGGAATGGCTCCAATATGCAACTACCAGTCTGTCTGTGTTCACTATTTTGAACCTTTCTGATCAGAATTCACCAATAGTGCACCACACTGCCCAGTCCAATCAGCTGCAACTACCAACCCGGTCGCAGTAACTTTTGAACGTTACTGATCCGGATTCACTGATAGCGTACCACACTGCTGGTCCAATAGTGCTCATGAACCCTCATGGATGCACTGAGAGATGGGGTTGCTTTCAGCGAGAAAATTATGATTGGCTACCAAAGCAGTGCAGTTTATTGATGCAACGGGTACAGATTCTTATGGATTGCTGGTGATAAATACTGTCTGCAAAAGCGTATGTGAATAATAGTTACATGGATACAAGCACTTGATAAAATTAACACAGCCTGGCTCTAAAATATAAAGGTAACAGCAAAAAGTAACTCTATAGAGATTCTAAGTTTTCCCAGGGAAGCACTGAATACAGTGCAAGTCTTACCCACAGGTGTCCCTATGAGGAGAGAAGAGAGCTCCAGCCAGTCGACCAGTCCCAGGAATCTGTTGATGTTATGTTCCTCAACTTGTCCCCGATGGTATCTTCCCAATATCCCACTCTCTCTTGGGTCATTTTATACTATTTTTACCTTCAAGGGTGAGCTTGAGTGACTCTAGTCATACATACCTTTATTATTATTGGTGTGAATCTCTCTCGCTTCTCTTTTAAAGGTATACGACACCAAAAATTTAGAGAGCATGCTCAGAGGGAGGTGGTCTCCCTCATTTTGGAGGGGGGTCGCATTGGAGATGGGAGTGTTTTTTAGCAAGTAAATCATTATAATGACATTATAATGAAGCAAAATTCACACAGAGGATGGCATTCTGTCAAAAGATAACAGGCTGCTGGCTCAGGGTAGCAACTATGCAGCTTATCAGTTTCTTGTACCACCTAGTTCCCATCTTAGGACAAAGTGTAGCTGCAAGATCTCCACCTCGCTCCATCCTCTGTCTGTGTTGCCACGGGAACCGTTGTGGAGTTCACATTTCTGGTATACCAGGTGTGGCTGCATCTTGCCCTGAGAAGCCTTGAAATTTTGTTTTTCCCCTATGTGTGGACAATGTTGCATTTCAAATATAAATTTAATTCCTAACTATCCCACATTTTCTAATTATTCCACAGTAGCCTAAAGGAATATTGCCACTCCTGCAGAAACGGGAAATGAAATCCGGCAAAAAATAAGGGACATTCACTATCAAGGAAGTGTTAAATTTTGATTATACAGGGAAAAAAGTCAAGGTTTTGCATAGATGTAAGCTTATATTTGCAGTTTCCTTGCTATGGAAATAAAACTGATTACCTTTTGCTTTGGCAGGGTCCCTTTTAACTGCATCTTCTTTTTCCTGATTATACTTCCTTTATATATTTAATTTCTTCATAAGCATTATTTAAAGCTTGTTATGAATAAGAATGGAAAAAATGAGTGATTTGAAGATATTGTCATCTTAGTAAGTTCATTTTAGTCTTACAAATTTTTAAAATCTACAAATGAAAGAAATATAAAGTAAAAGATATAAACAGGCTGACAAGTGCATGACAATAACAGATACTGAACACCACATTCTTTTTTGCTATATTTCTAAGTAGCATTATCAATCAAAAATTCTTTTATGCAGGACTGATATCAAATGCACATACAGTAACAGATTTGACAGGTATGGTTTTTTTTACACTACTACTCCTTTGTCACGTATTGTCTGTTTTTTGAAGTTACTACTGGCAGATTCTGTTATTTATCCACTTAATTGACCCATGAACCACTGCAAAGTATTAATTTTGGCACTCAGTCAAGTCTTTAATATCCATCCCAGATTATGATTCTGTTATCTGTGTTATTATTTAGAAATTTGTACAAAAACTAACCATAAATTCTTGAATATTTTTGCTTATTTTTTTAACTTGAGCCTATTTTTCTGGCAGTAAATATGACAGTTTCTTACACATTAGAATTAAGGGTCAGTGATTAATTGTAGTAAGATGTCCACCGAAAATCTGAAACTGATTAATTTTCCTGAATGTATCTTACATCTCTTTGCTCTCCATGGTGTGTGTATATCATGTTCTGCCAGTACACCTTCTCTTGATGTATGACTCCATGTGCCAGAAACAGCTGGTGTTTTTATTTTGCATAAGAGGTCCAAAACTGAGGGGAATATGGAAAGGAGGTTAGATAGGAGGGACAGATTAAGTATGTTGTATTGTGACACATGAGGAGGAATTATCCTAATGGGGCTTTGCATCAACAGAGGAGTAAGTTGGAAGGAAGATAGTAGCCCTATCAGTCCTAGGAAGACTCCACTTTATTTGGTAAATCAATCAACAAATTCTAACATGGGATAAAGAAGCAGATGGAAACGCTTTTTAGGGTTATTATGTATGTTGGCTAAAACAGCCAAATAGGTAAACTTGTGAAACACTCAAACAGGACTTCTTAACTGACAAATTAATCAAGAGCCCCAAACAGTATTTAAAGGAAGCACTGCCATTGTGTAATATTTAGAAAGGACTAATTTAAACCTATTTATTAACTTTGAAAGATGCTGGCTGAACTAAATTCTCAAAGGAGAAAAATACTAGAATCATGTATGGTTGAGAATGGGTGTCTTCCCTGCAGGTTTAAACATTAAATTTTGACACATTTGAGTTAGAATTTTCAGTCATTAAACAAATCTGAAAGCAAACGCATAAGACCAGTGCTGAAGTTATCATAGCCAATGAGACCTGAAAACTTTTCTACAAACTAAAGTTATTTAGAGAATGGTCTGTCATCTGCAGGGAACACTGCAGGTTGCTGTGATTGTGTGCAATGAATGGTCAAGGGAAATGGCAGAAGTAGGACTTTATTGTTTCAGCTTTCTCAGGTGTCAGAAAGAACAAAGAAACATGAGGTTGTGAATGCACAGAGTGGATATCTAAATGCCTGAAACTCCTTATCAGGTATAAATAGGAAGTTAAGCTCTACAGTGCTTATCTGAGTGAACAGAGCTGCTGCACTTTCTCTCCTGAGCCTTTAGTTAAACTGTGAGGCTTTGAAAACCACAAGCTAGTTTCCTCAGTGCAGAATATGAATGAAGGTAAAACCACACCAGGGAAAAGATAGTGAATTTTTCTTTTATATTTAACCATTATACTCCTTCTGTGGAAAACACTCTGGGCTAAGTTATAGAATCACAGAATCATAGAATATTTAGGGTTGGAAAGGTCTTTTAGATCATCAAGTTCCAACACCCCTGCCATGGGCAGGGATTCCTCACACTAGACCATGTAGCCCAAAGCTCTGTCCAACCTGGCCTTGAATGCTGCCAGTGATGAAGCATTTACCACTTCTTTGAGCAACCTGTTCCAGTGCCTCACCAGCCTCACAGTAAAGAATTTCTTCTTTATATCTAACCTGAAGTTCCCCTGTTTATGTGTAAACCCATTACACCTTGTCCTCTCACTCTGGACACCAGTATCACAGAAGAGCCAAGCTATGACTCCAGTTAGGTGCCTGAGCCCAGGAAGCATCACCTTTCTCTTCCTTGCTGGTTTGCTGGCTCTTGTCCTCTGTGTTAGTGTGGTATATCACTTTCTTAGCAGACAACCTTCTTTGCTCCTGCTATAGAAAGTGGAAAAACCTAATTTATCAGTGGGAATTCTGTTCTGAGGCATGTATGGTTACTTTTTGTTTGTGTCATGTTAAGTTCAAAAGTATTTAAGTTTATTTGGGTTCTGGCCTTCATATACTGATGGGCAATACCAAGTAACTCCCCGAATTCAGCATGTATTTCCCTTAGTTCCTCAAATTCAGCATGCATTCCAGGTACCTACCTCCAAACTGTAACAAAATTTTCTTTATTTGTTGTAAAAAACCTAGGTAGCAAGAAAGTAATTTTTTTCTGTTTCTTTGGATGTTTTATAGATTTTACTGTACATATTATAGAATCATACAATAGTTAAGGTTAGAAAGGACCTTAAGATCATCTAGTTCCAACCCTCTGCCATGGGCAGGGACACCTCCCACTAAACCATATCACCCAAGGCTATGTCCTTGAACACAGCCAGGGATGCAGCATTCACAACTTCCCTGGGCAACCCATTCCAGTGCCTCACCACCCTCACAGAAAAGAATTTTTTCCTCATATCCAATCTAAACTTCCCCTGTTTAGGTTTAAACCCACTGCTCCTTGTCCTCTCACTACAGTTCCTAATGAAGAGTCCCTCCCCAGCATCCCTATATGCCCCCTTCAGATATTGGAAGGCTGCTATTTTGCAAGTTCTTACACTGAATTTACTTATTAGAACTTAGCCCTCTCTATATCAGACCAACCCCTGAAGGAAATATCACTCTTGTATGTCTGGTTTCATTTATGTTTCCTGTCTGCTGATATACTGCCGTTATGTTCAGCTTCATAGTATTGCAAATTAAAGTTTAAATTGGGCAAAACAAACAAACCATGGTTCATTGACATTTAAAAGCAATTAGTTGCAAACAAACACCTTGTCCAGCCAAACCCTGCAGGACTCACTACACCTCTAAGATAGAACCCCAAATTTCATGTGAAGCAGAGTTTATCCTAGGAAACTGTAGCAGAAGCAGAAGCCTGTGGCACCCAGAAAGTTTGAAACCAAGTAAGGTATAGTAAGCATGTTTGTTTTGAACTCAGACATAAGCACACTAAAGCAGGGCAATCTGTGACCATATACAAGAATTCTGTAAGATTATAAGAGTGCTAACAAAATTTTGTAACACAGCTAAACATAAACACTTAAACAAGACATGGCTACAAAGCAGCTAGCAGACATTTGTGGCATAACTGCACAACTATGTTCAAGTAGTAAAACCTGCAAGGTAACAGCTAAGGATTTACAGCAGGCAAGAAAGATGTGAGGTGAAACTGAAACAAACCTACAGAATAAGCAGGACAGATATCTGATAGAACCAGAATGATCCTGCAAAACAACCAAGAAAGAAGTCTGACAAAACAAAAGCACTCCTTAGTCCCAAAAATAAGATGCATTATGTCAAGAGCAGATGAGATCATCCCTGTTTCCTCTGAGAAGGGGATGAAAAGCGTAAAGCATCAGCAATGAGAGAAGCTTGTTGGCCAAAACAACAATGACCATTAACACTAGCTCCTTATTGTCAGCTCCCTGGTTTTCTAAGTGTAAAGACTGACTGGTTTGAATATATACTGATAAAAATTGAAAGTTATTAAGAGCTAACCATTAGCAATGTGACATTAATAACTGTCAATCAAGTATTGATCTGCTGAAAGTAGCCTGATTCATTAATCTTTCAAACACTCCAAACAGTAATCAATTTCCTAACTGAAGCATAGGCATATGCATATAAAATGCATATCTCCTCTATATATGTAATATTTGTAAATGCATATATACAATGTGCTATATTTATATATATACAACCGCACATGCATTCAGTAATAACAAAAACATTTGGAGATATGCCCTCTCAAATATCCCTTTAAGGGTAGCTCAGACATCTCAGGAATATGTAATTTCATTCTGTTTTCCAAAATACACACCATAAAGGCAGGGAGCCACACTATTAGCACCCTGCTGCCAGAATTAAGAGCATCTTTGAACTGCTTGGAAAGAATAGTTTGGCTTATCCAAACGGGAAGAAGCTGCCTGGGAGCAGCTGAGGAACTTAAACCACTTTATTTGGTTGTGTTGCACTTTCAAGGACTCTACTTTCTCTTTGAACTGCTCTTCAACCTGCAGGATTTATCTCTGCTTATAGTAATCACCTTGAATATTTTCTTCACTTCAGACCACAGGTCTTAGTTTCAACTTTTACCACATAAAGCAGGCAGCAGCCTGACAACCAGCATACAGCAGCTCAAGTTAAACACCCCATAACACTATCTATCTGCAAACATTGCAAATCTGCTGGTGGCTTTCAGGGGCTGTTGTCTAGTTGACCCAGAGGAAGGGTTTCAACAGAGCAATTGCATGATGTGTCTCTTTGTAAACTTTAGAAATCAAACCTGAGGCATATGCAGTCACAGACTATTCAGGACTTAAAACAGAAATTCCAAAATTACATTCAGTGAGATAAAAATTGTCCAGAACTGTAGCTGTGCACAGCAGTGTTTGCTACCTGAACTCTCACCAGCAAGAAAATCTGAAGTAGTAGCAAGAGTCTCAGACTGAATGTTGACAGGTTTTTATCATGGCAAAGTATAAGCTCTGCACACTGTAGGAAAGTGGTTTGGAGACAGTATTCTTCTATTCTGCCACAGAACACACTAATTTTACATTAGATATTATTTATTTTTGTATTTTTCCAGTCTTCATGAAATTAAATGAAACAATGACCACAGCAGGACTGGATACATTTCAAACTAATGATTAATGTAACAGTCTCTATTTATTTCTCAAGCCTCCAACACAATATAACCATGTCTTTGCTTCATTTCCTAGTATTCCTGACTATACTGTACTTAACAGGATAAATACATGTGATGCAACCTTTTAAAAGTCTAAAAATCCAGGAAAAATTAAAATACAAGAAAATCTCTTATTCTGATCTATACAACTTGCTTAAGTTTGGCCATAATTTGGATGAGGCTAAATTCAATTAAAAAAAAAAAAAACCAACCAAAAAAAAAACCAGAACAAAAAGCAGAACACATGCTGAAGTGCTCTTGATTTTTTAAATGGCTTGTTTGGCAGGATTTTCACCAACTACCTCACAAGTGAATTAACTTACATATTTTAAATTTCTAATATATTTCAGTGGCTCAGCAGAATTGTTGTGGTTTAGACCCAGCAAGTAACTCAGCACCATGCAGCTGCTCATTCACTTTCCCCTTCCTCCCTCTTCATTGGGATGGGGAGGAGAATTGAAAGAACATAGAGCCCACAGTTTGAGATAAGAGTTTAATTACTAAAGTATGATATAATACTACTAATAGTAATGACAAGGGAAATAACATTGAGAAAGATATGAAAACTTAAAGGGAAAAGGATAAAAAAACCCAATAAACACAAGTGATGCGCAATACAATTGCTCAACACCCACTGACTGATACCCAGGCTGACCTGAGCAGTGATCTGGGCCTTCCAGGTAATTCCTCTCATTTATATACCCTGGGCATGACGTGCTGTGGTATGCAATACCCCTTTGGCTAGTTTGGGTCAGTTGTCCTGTCCCTGCTCCTTCCTGGATTTTTATGCCTGTCCTCACTGGAGGAGCATGAAACCAAAAAATCCTTGATCAGGGCAAGCACTACTGAACAACAATTAAAACATCAGTGTGCTATCAGCATCATTCTCAGACTAAAGCCGAAACACAGCACTGCACCAGGGAGAAAATTAGCTCTATTCCAGCCGAAACCAGGATAAGAGTTCATAATCATGTGTTGTAAAAAGTACTGTGTGGTGCTTTAAGCCGTAAATCAGCCACGCAGTTTGCTATGTGGAGAATCGAAAGAATGCAACTCCTGCAGGCTGAGATAAGAACAGTTTAGTAACTAAGGTATAACACAGACCACTATTGCTATCACCAATATCAAAAATGACAAGAGAAATACAAGGGAAGAGAATACAACAGCTCACCACATATACCCAGCCCAACCAAGCCACCAACCTCCCACCTCATTCCAGGTCTCTGCTCTCCGTTTCTGCATCCTGGCCATGACGTGCAGTGGTATGGAATACCTCTTTGGTAAGTTTGGGTCAGGTGCCCTGTCTCTGCTTCCTCCTGGCTTCCCCTCCTCCCTGGCAGAGCACAAGGCTCAGAAAGTCCTTGGCCAGATCAAACATCACTAAGCCATAATTAAAAACATTGGTATTATCAGCACTGTT
>JAOEHX010037124.1:0-10029 GCA_025448015.1 Bolborhynchus lineola
ACCTCACAAGCATGACAATGTCCCTGTGGATGGCATTCCTTCCCTCCAACGCAGCAACTGAACCACCCAGCTTAGTGTCATTGTCAAACTTGCTGAGGGCGCACTCAGTCCCACTGTCCGTGTCACCGACAAAGATGTTGAACAAGTCCGGTCCCAACACCGATCCCTAAGGGACACCACTCGTTACTGGTCTCCAGCTGGACATTGAGCCATTGTCCACAGTTCTTTGTGTGAGGCCATCCAGCCAGTTCTTTATCCACCAAGTGGTCCACCTATCAAATTGATGTCTCTCCAATTTAGAGACAAGGGTGTTGTGTGGGACAGTGTTGAATGCTTTGCACAAGTCCAGGTGGATGACATCAACTGCTCTACACCTCTCCATCAGCTCCATAGCCCCATCCTAGAAGGCCACTAGATTGGTCAGGCAGGATTTCCCCTTAGTGAAGCTGCGTTGGCTGTCACCAACCACCTTGTTCTTCATGTGCCTCAGCATGCCTTCCAGGAGAATCTGCTCCAAAATTTTGCCAGGCATAGAGGTGAGGCTGGCTGCTCTGTAATACCCTGGGTCATCCATTTTCCTCTTCTTGAACATGGGGGTTATATTTCCCTTTTTCCAGTTGTCAGGAACTTCACCTGACTGCCGTGATTTTTCAAATATGATGGACAGGGGCTTAGCAACTTCATTCTCCACCTCCTTCAGGACCCTCAGATGGATTTCATCCAGTCCCATGGACTTGTGCACGTTCAGGTTCTTAAGATGGTCTAGAACCAGATCCTCTCCTACAATGGGCCTAAGGTCTTCATTCTCACAGTCCCTGTGTCTGCCTTCCAAGATTTGGGAGTGTAGTACATAGAGTAAAAATATGTATAGTATATACACCCAAAACCTACCAATCCTAAGAAATAGATCAAAAATGAACAGTTGTAATGTCTTCAAGAAATGAAGCATACTCATAACACATACTGTAATAAAACTTCATCACTGTAATAGGATTTCCCTCAATTTGTTGTTTCTTTTAATTTTTTTGTACAATGAAAATAAGTAATCTTATTACCAGAATCCATTTGGTATTGTAAACCTGTGCAGGGGATTATAAATCTAGTTCAAATAATGCAGGGAAATTCTAAAAACTGCAAGGATTTAAGTCATAAAACTAATCCTGTATTGTCATAAAACATTCCTCAGATATAGCATTATAAGCAATTAACATTAGGAATTGCTAAACGGTTGGGTATACTACATTTTCATTGTTAATACATCTCTTTTCTTATGACAGGTCACTTTTGAATCAGAACGTGGGAAGGGCAAAACTGGAGAAATTGGAGTGGACAATGTTATACTAATTTCTGGTCTATGCCCAGAAGATACCTGATAATGGATATTTGAGTGTACTGGATTTAATACTATTTTTAATATTTGCCTTACTAGTAGTGTATTTTTGTATCATTTTGTTCTTCAGGAAAAAAACCCAAAACCATAAAAACTGTGCATTGAACTTAATGCAGCAATGCAAACAGAAAAACTGACATGCAAGATGCAGAGTACACTTTTGTATGAGTTATTCTAATTCTAATACACGCTTTGAGGGTAGCAGTACAGTATTTTATCATTGAAGGTCAGGGTTTCTAAAGTGTTGTCTAGCTTTTTTTACAAAATCAACATGCTTTTATTCCTTAAAGTTCTTTTCAAGGCTGTTCGTAAGTCTTCTATTTCATCTCTTCTACACTACAAGAACATAAAGCAGTATTTAAGAGGATGCTAGTACTTCTCGTGATATAATTTTAACTTCTTGCTTAATGTGCAGACATTCATTCTATGCAACAAGTAAGAAGAAAGAGAAGAGCTTTATTTCCTTCTTGATGGAGCTAAGCAAGTTCTAAGTGGAGTCATGTATTTGAGGAATATTTTCATTACTAATAAAGTATGTAAAATACTTTGTTTGCCATCAGTGTCTTTGAGTCATGCAATCACTACTTAGAAATGATCCCTTTATAGCTTCATAAGCATTTAATGTTGATTGTTAGCATATGATGGAACCAACTGGCACTGAAAAGGTAAAAAAGAATGACCCATTATTAGCACTTACGAAACTATGTTATGTACTGACCTTCAGGAACAAATTGGCCTCATCTCCCTTCAAACTTCAGCAAAAGGGATGGAGACTATCTGTCATCCCCAGAAGCAGGAAGGTGAGCAGAATCTTCTCCTGCAAACTAGGAGCTGCCACCCTGCCACACTCACCCATGCATACACACACATACAGGTATACACACATATATATTTAAGGGGGGGTCTAGAATCCAGGTTCCACCTTTTATGAAAAGAAGACAATGGTGTGGAGAGTGAAACCTTCTTCCATCTTGCTATCTTTTCTGAAAGTACCTACTGGTCTGAATCCCAAGAGGACAGAGATCCCCACGGAGAAGCCCTGTTTCAGGCAGTGATCAGTTAAATGGGCAAACATACATTCTCCTTTTGGTTAGTTCTATGTATGCCCTTCTGGGTTGACTGCTCACTGTTGATTTTTAGTGATGCTCTTTTATTTATTTTTTTTTTTAATGAAGAAGACAACCAAAGCAACAGAACAGAATTTTATAGACCAACACTAAAAAGCCTTGAAGAATATAGCCTATATGAGCCTAAGCTTTTTAACAGAAAATGACTGCAAAAGTTCAAACACCTTTAATTGCATCTATGAAGCAAGCCAGGGATTCTTGAGATATTTCTTGTGGAAATACAGTAATTTTGCACGTTGCACACAGCTGAGGAAAGGATAAGCAAGACTGGAATATTCCAGAAGAAACAATCTGGTAAGATTCCTGTGTGATCAGGAAATGTTTATTCTTTGTCATAACTGGTTTGTGTTATGAAACAGGTACTCTGAGAACTGTACATGGACTTCAGCTTTGACATATAAATTTCTTTCCTGGTGTCTTTGGAGGTGATGAAGAAATTACAGAATAAGGAGTTGAGAAAACCATACTCTCTTTAATCTTGGGGCAAAGACCCATGGAATTTCAAAGCAAGGAGGAAAGCTCCTTCAGTAGCTTTGGACCGGATGCTGACTGTGATCTCAGGATGCCTGAAGAGCCTGGTCACAATGAAGCAAGAAAGTGAAACAAGTATTTTTCTGGATGTACGCCTCCTCATCTAACTCTCTGAACTACCCTTACTGAAGACTGAGAGAATGTACTCAAATTATGTGTTTAGCTTCAAACAGCAATAATTAACACATACGCAGTGCAACTAAAGCCTAAGAAGACCATGAATTGTTACAGTCTTGAGCATTACAGTGCAAATGATATATATGAAATACATATGTGGAGCAACTAAGTCTACCTTAAAAGGTGCAGCTAGGCATTTCTTGCACGTGCAGTTATTTGGCATTGGAAGATAAATACTGTCTGTGTAAGGCATAATATATAAATATTATTTGCTCAATACACCAACAATAGACAGTAATCACAATGGACATAGATATGGAGCCAAATATGCTGATATTTATTCACTGTTGGTTAAATTGTAGTCCACCATGACTAATGACTGTGACAACTGCTTCAGTAGTTTTGGATGCATTCCATCCAAAAGACAATATAAAAAAGAAAGACTTTGCATTTCATAGAACAAGCAAGAAAATTATTTGCATAGATCAGTAGAGAGTGCAAAAGCTACCATAAGGCTTTCTGTAGGAGGTGCAGAAGTTGTTTCTCATTTGTTTGCAATGGATTGTCAGAAAGCTTGCACCTCAGCAGGTCATAAAGATTATTCTAGTATAATAATACCTGAAGAGCAAAACTGAAACCTTTTTTATTGTGAATAATTTAAAACATAGCTTCTGCAGAAGCAGCAAATAAATTCATTATGTAGATACATCCACATAAATCACATTGGCGCATCAGCAAATTAGCTGGTATTGTTTGTAACATTCATTCAGAAGACGCAACTGCTCAGGGCAAAAGCTACATGTTTCTCCTTCAGACGAAAATTTAAAGGGCATACTATGCTCTACAGTCATTATTGCCTCAAAATGACCCTGACAGTTTTCCATTACTGTGAAATGTGAAATCCATTATCTGCTTGATTATTTTAGACAGCAAGGAAACTGCACTAGGAGTATTCAAAAATGTTACAAGTATGCTATAATCAAGTGGCTTTAACTTTGATAACATCATTTGCAACTTTTGAGTCTGATAATAAACACTGGAAATAGTACTCTGCCTACAAGTTAATGGAAAAAAATTGCTTCTAGCTAATTAATGAAATCTATACTACATCCTTCAAAAACCACTCAACAGGTGTGCTCAATCTTGAAATTGTATAACAAAAAGTTCTGATCACTTTTCTTCAATTGCCAAAAGAATTAAAGGAGACATTTCATTTTGTCAGCTGTGAATACATGGAAAAGATGAAGCATGTTCCCACAAGATGATTATCCTGTACCCTGCAATTGAAAGGAACATAAAACGTTTTCCAGCTTTTAGATGTTATTTTTGTACATTAAATAAGGATTCCTCACTGCAAGTTTCAAGATTAAGACAATGGAGAGTGCTTTCAGTAACTGATTGCCACTCATATTTACTTCATAATTGCTATATTTTTTATATGTAGGGTCATACACCTGCATGTACCAGAGGTATTGAAATTCATTACATTATATTAATGAAAATATATATAATAAGAAAGCATGGATAATAACTTGGTCATATGTGTAGTGTTGCATAAAAGCGTATCATAGCAAAAGCTTTTTGATGGGAATGAATTTCTAATTTTGATAGTTATTAACCTCTTAAATACTTGACTTTAAAGTTTAATTTCAACACATTCAGTCTCACTGACCCGTCTCCCTTTCAAACTGCAGCTATTCAGGAAGCACACATTATAGAACTCTTGAGAGAACACTGACTGTTGATTTTTTATTTGGGGAATATTTAGTCTTCAGTGATTCAGTAATGCATGAAAGCATGACTGAAGGTTTTAAGGAAACAGCCTAACACTCTGTCTGAAAATCTCTAAATTTCTTAATGTTTCTGCAATGAATTATACCAATTTCTATTTTGCATACACTCCTGACAAGAATATTCTCCTTGGAGAGATTTGAGAAATCATTTCAATAGCGATCCTTTTACATACTCAGACCTAACTTTAATCCAACATTTAAAGTGTTTAATTCATTTATTTTAAATTAAATAAAAATATTTTAAAGCTAAATATTATCTAGAATAATACAATTTATGATAGACAGTAAATGTATCTGATACTAACAGAAATAAGATCTGAGTTAAACAGCATTTCCCTAGCCTTGCCTCAAAATAGCGTTTCATTCTTTTTTCTTCATATACTTCTTTTTGCTTCCATGCAAAGATGGTGCTTCTGCAAGTTGGATGGTGTGCAGGAGCAACTCCAAGCACTCCCTCAAATGATTTAAAGGCCAAGTTTAGGAGTCAAAAGCACACCCAAGAGGCAATTTGCATGCAGCAGCCCCATTTTTTGTAGCATAGAGGGGGAGGTGGCATATTCAATTTCCTGCTATTCCCTCTGCACTCAGACAATAGCAAAGTTAGCAGCTCAAGCAGGCACTTTAAATCTTCTTCCAGAGTTGACTGCCCTGCTCCATTGCTTTCTGCTTGCTGTACAGGGAACATCAGCGTTCAACCTTGATGCCCAAAATCTGTTTGCTGAGCTGGACACCTCTGGGGTGTCAGTAAATCTGACCTAGGCAGGTAATGCAGTCAATCAGAATTTGTCCCTTGGTTTCAGGCTAATAGAAGTTTAAAGCTCTGTTTTGTTTCACTGCAGTTTATTGCAGTCACTTTAATCTCTGTGCTTTGACTCACTGCAGTATTACAGCTTTTTTGCTAGAGTTGATAGCTTAATAAGTGTTTTTTTTTTGTGTACTGCATCAGGAGTTGTCTTCTCACCTGAAAATATGACTCAATTTACAATTATATAATGCCATAAAAACACAGCAGTCACAAACATGATAAAATGATAGAAAACAGTGATAAAAAACTTTGAGAAATACATGCCATAAAGTAATCAGAAACATTATATTTCAAAAACACCCCAAAAAAATATTACTCCCTCAAGTACTAATTTTATTCTAAACTAAGTAATGTTCACAGCAGATTTTAAAAGTGCCAGAGCAGGTCTGTACTCAAGAAAGCCACATGTTCACTTACAGTGCATTATTCATTATTATTCTTCCTGCCCAAGATGTAAAGATATAGCAGTCCTAATTTTCTTTATGTTCTTGGAAACTGTCAGAATGTTAAAATAGTCACCTTTTCTAGAGGCAAGGGGCACTTGCAGAATGGCCAAACTATGCATGCAATCGATTGAAAATGTGAGTGGAAGTGCGAATAGCAAGGTGGCAAAGTTTGTCTTCATGGTTCAAGACCATGAAACTGAAAAGTGATTGCAAAGAATCTTGTGATACGGGGTGACTGCGCACAAAACTGGGATGAGAAAATAAATCACGGGTAACTGCAAAGTAATAGACCAGGAATAAATGATCTTTATATCTATATAGTCAGTTGCTCCAATTTAGCTGCTAACTTTAAGGAAAATGATCTGACAATGACTGCATTTCCTTTGAAATGCTCTGCACTGAAAATGACGAAAATAGCAGATCATGCATGTAAATGCCCTATGTCCAGACCCAGTTCCCATATATTTTTCCTACATTTCCTGTTACTGACACTGCTGTCCACCATGTCCTGCAGTGATGGAACACAGGTCCACTTTGTAGTTGATTTACTTACTGGTTCCTTCCAGAGAGTTAATGGACTTCTTTCTAGAGTCAATGGCGGTCATCACAGTTTGGGAGCTCTTATTTTTTCTCTTTGGGAGAGAGCACTGTGTATGTAAATAACCCCAGGGCTAGCACAACAAATTCATATTTAACTAACCAACATCAGACTGGTTTGCTGTGGATGCATAGCAGAAAAAATTTCTCTCAAGTTAAGTAATCTGTGCAGTACCCTTGAAACAGCCACACAAGACTTCCTTCTTTGTGTGAATGAACATGCTTCAAATGCTATGAGGGGAGGTACTCTCACAAAATTAAATCTGCCAGAGCTCCAAAGTATGGCCCAATTCTAAGATTTTCACAGTCTATGGACATGAGATTCGTATAAGTTTCTCTTCCACATATAATTAAGAATGGAAGACGAGGTGTTTTAAAAACACTTTGGTCCCCATTTCATTTGATTTCACTATAATGATTCACTTATAGTGCTCACATTATATAATTTTTTTCCTTACTTGCACACATAATGGTAAGGAGCCTTTCATGAACTGAATCACACGTCTAGAACATAGACAGATTTTGTAGGTTTTTTTTCTGAAAACACTAAAACCCAATATAAATTCAAGACCTATTGACAAGATAACCTTCAAACTGAAGAAAGTTCTCCAGACAGAAATACAGCACTGGACCACAAAATGAATGCCATAGAGAGGGCATACCTTTCTATAGGCCCTTTTTTATTTCTTTCAAAATTTGCTTGATCTGAGCACCTCTCTTAAGAGAGAACAGATCTTACCACGGAAGGAAACTGGCCACTACATAACAAAACAATAGAGAAAGTCAACATTAGGCAGCCCACGAGTAGGGAAGGGAACTTGGAAGAAGGGTCACTAACTGGAGCATGGTTAAAATACGAAAGCCAGCCTCGAATGCTGGTACACAGTGAGGGATATTTTCTTGTGCCTGGTTCTTACTGCTCCCTGAACATATTCATGTTTCCTCCTACTGCAATGTGGTATCTAAATCAATAATTTCCACTATTAAATAAATTTAAAAAAAAAAAATTAAACACTTTGAAAGTATTGTGCACTTCTGCTTTTCTTGCTATCCCAGCTGCCTTCCTATACAAGATGGAAATGATTTTCAGGGGTTTATGTTAGAAGAGATATAATTGTGTACTTCCCCTCAAATTGCATCCTAAGTTGAAAGTCTTCTTTTTGATGTACATTCCCCTGTCAGGAGACAGATGCCTCATCTGGCTAGTGTCTGTTGGATATGGGAAACAGATAAAATTGGAAAGTCATGAAATCTTCTGCCAGTGAGATTGAGGTATAAATACACTGGCCACTCAGGGCTCCCACAGGAATTCAAGCAGTTGAAAAGAAGCCTTCCAAATTACACAGGATATTCTCCTAGTAGCCTCCCACACCTCCAATTTCACTAGTTTGCTACATGCAGCACCTGTTTCCCCATTTGTTGCTGCTGCTCTGCTACTCCAGGAGCATCCTCTTCAAAACACTAGGCCATCCGGGATCCTTTTCCTTAGTCAGTCAGTGCTATCACTAATCATTCTTGGCTTCCTAGATTTTCAAGGATAATGCAATCTAATTCTTTCAGGCAAGAAACACAATAATAAAAACCTTGTTTTAAAGTTCATGCCAGAAATTATCCATAATTTTGAAAAAAATCCTTTCCATTAAGCCTTGCTAATTAGGAGTTTCTGAACCATCACTACTTTTCATTTTGTCTTCACAGTCATATTATCACAGAGAATTAATTTAAAACCATCCTGTTGTCAATTCAGTGTTTAAAAACCTATTAAAAAGGTTGTATGAAGTATAAAGAAAAAATAAGATTATGCTTTTCTATAGGACAAACCACACTTTTAATATAATTGTATTTTTAATTCCACCTTTCTTTGATTTTTCAGTCAGAAGTCAAGAACAATTTTTCATCATTTATCACAACTTAGGCATTCAAGCCTTTTGCTGAAGATACTGAGACTCATTCTTTTCTCAGCCATGTTGGTGTAAATCTTTATTCACCTGATTTCACTGCAGACATTTTGATTTATACTGGTGTTACAGAGAGTTGACAATGATTTTGCCTTGCTGCCCAGGAGCATTTCTAGCAAGTGACCATTTACCAGTTCCCTTTCAGGTTTTCAGGGAGGATACAGTTTCCTCGAATCCTCTCCATAAGGAGCATCTGTTGCCTTTACCTGTGCACAAGGTTTCAGAAAGTTCAAACCATAGTTCCAGTGCCTGCACCCAGGGATTTTAGAGGAAATGCTGGTCCATCTTGTCCTTCCTGCACAACACATTTCGCCTGAACTACTCTGAAGAGGCAGTTGTTACAGTTCCAAGAATGAACAATAAAAATGACAGTCCAAAGCTTATCCTTTGTAAAAGAAACTGAAGAAAATTTTTTAAGGTAATACACACATTTATTTTTTTTCCAAATAACTACACTTCAATTATGTTGTGAATAGGAATACACCTCTACAGCATATCACTGCTAATGTATTATCAATACACATAATCTTCAAAACTCATTTTAAAAAAAAGCTTTTATTTCATTAAAAGAAACTACATTATCACCACATTGTTGTCCTGCTTTCAGTGTCTGTGATCTCTTTGGTGGATATGGGTATAAGTTACTAAGTAAAATGATTGTGGCAATTTTGCAGGATGTTTCCTGCTTCATTGCAAGCCAGAACTGTTCACATGCATTCTTACACTAACGTTATCTTTTACGTACATCACATGCAGAGAATGCAAAGCTCATCTGAACTCTGAAATATTAAATTTTTATAGTACATCCAACAGGATGTGTTGTAGTACTTTGGCAGTATATGACATAGCAGTAAATTACATGATAAAATAGTAGCCTGTTATGACATTGTGATATGACATAGCTTAAAAAATAAAAATATGAAAATAATGTTATAGAATAAATAATACCCAATGATTTTATTTTTATTTTGGTTTTCTTTATATAGAGACACTGCTTTAGAAAAAAAAAATTTAAGGAAGCTTATTTGAAATTGATACTATCCTGTACAAGAACCTTATGATGAACATTGTTTGACCAACATTTTTCCAACTAGTTCTGTGGATATTTAATGCTCTATCAGCTGACAGAATATCTCACTTTGCTGAATAGAAACCTGCTTTTAGAGAAGCAGGTACTTCTCATAGCCAATAATAAAGTCTCAAAGAAGTTGTCACTACGAGACTAGCACTGACTTTATCCCAAAAACCCATGCAAAGAGATACAT
>JAOEHX010037127.1:0-11815 GCA_025448015.1 Bolborhynchus lineola
TCCCTGGGCTATGGTGGTCTCTATGGCTATGGGGGCTATGGCTCCCTGGGCTATGGTGGTCTCTATGGCTGCGGGGGCTCTCTTGGTCATAGGGGACTGTATGGTAGATCCTATGGGTTTGGCTCTTGCAGCCCTTACTCCTACTGGCACAACAGATACCTCCGTGGCAACTGCGGCCTCTGGTAAATCCTGCAGGAATATCCCAGGTGTAAGGAATAACTGGCAACTGAGAGATACAATCTCCATCCACAACAGTGGTCCCAAAGGAGATGTGAAGTCCTGAACTCTGTCACCTCCTTGCACTGGTGCTGGGAACAAACACAACATGCTTTATTTCTTTACCTTCTACTCATGGTCTTTTTGGTCTTTCTTCCATCTATGTGTATAATGGGTGGGATAAAATAATTAATTTCCATTCTTATAAAATGGCACATCACTGTCCAACCAAAGAACAATTTTGGAAGAAACCGCCTTCATTCTGATGCACATTCTTAATATTCTGCAATGCTTTTCTGTGAATGGTTATTTCTCATTAAAATGATTCTACTCTGCATCAAACAAAATTTTAGTTTCAATTTCTTCTGCTATGAACATGCAACTCTCCTCTCTGTAAATGGGAAAACTCACATCCTTACATAGGATGAAGCTCAGACTTCAAAAGCACAGCTGAAGTGGCCCAGCTATCAGTGAAGCTTGTCAACCATTGCTGCATTCAGTGCATACATTTGGGAGCAGGAATCCTACCTCCCTAGCTGGCCTGAGTTACACAAATAACACTGCGTTGAGAATGAAACCACAATAAATCTCCATCCCTTGAGTATCTTTACTGAGCATAGCAGGAGCAGAGCTGGTGGCTCAGCTGAGACATGATTCAAAGCATATTATGGAGAAAGGGTGGCAGATGAGGAGGCTCTCAGGTGGGATGAATGCTCCTGCATCAAAAAGGATTTATGGAGGTGGAGAAAGAGCAGTGAAGGATGTTAGTATGGAGTTGCTGAGAGAGAGGGTCTTGAAGATGTTGCAGCAAGAAGAGCTCTTGAGTGGTGGGTAGATTGTCCAATAGGCCTTTTAGATGAGGAATATCTTGGGAGAGGCTGAATATTAGAGTTGCTGAAAAGGAGGTTTCTGTTTTGAGGAGTTCTTATGCAGAAGAAGTTAGAAGATATAGCAACAGTGTTAAGGATATGTGGGCAGGGTTAAGACTTTCTTATCTTTTAAGCTTTTTGAGCACTGTAGTTGTGTTCTACATTTCCAGCTCTTCTTGCTGGCATAGATTAATTAGCATTTGGGGTAGCTGTATGGAGTATCTGTTTTTCTGTCTAAAAGCACACAATGCCTTAGATTTCAGGATTATGGAGAAAGACCAGTACCCACAATTCAGACTTAAGGTTCTATTGTATGGCCCAGAAAACTTTATTTCTTTAAGGATTTGACAAATTTTAATTCAATTCTCAGCACAGACTATTAATGAAGATAGAATTGAAGTATTTGATTGAGAACCTGATGTGCAAAGGGATTAAAGATAGATCTGGAAGAAATCCTTAAAAAAGTCTAATGTTTTCTTGAAAGAGTTTAATATCCTGTCCTGGGTTCAACAGTAGCAGTCATTTTTCTCCTTCTTAGTGGCTGGTGCAGGGCTGTGATTCTGTCTTTCTGCTTGGGAACAGTGCTGATAAAACTGATCTTTTCAGTTGCTGCTCAGTAATGTTTACTTTGACCAAGACCATTCTGAGTCTCTTGCTCTGCCAGAGAGGAGGGGAAGCTGGGAGGAAGCAGAGACAGGGCACCTGACCCAAACTAACCAAAGAGGTATTCAATAATACAGCATATCATGCCCCCTATATAAACTGGAGGCAGTTACCCGGGAGTGTTAGATCACAGCTCAGTCAGGCTGGGTATCTGTTTATGGGTGGTGAACAGTTTTATTCTCTTCCCTTGTTATTTTCCTTACCATTATTATTATTGGTGGTAGCAGTAGTGGTTTTGTGTTGTATCTTAGTTACTGGACTGTTCTTATCTCAACCCGTGGGAGTTGCATTCTTTCACTTCTCCTCCCCATCCTTCTGGGAGCTGTGGGGAGGAGGGGGGAGAGTGAGCTAGTAGCTGTGTGGTTCTGAGTTACGGCTGGGCTTAAACATGACATATCCATAATCTGCTGATTCATTTCTCTACCATTACTAATCTGTAAACAGTGAATGTACAACCAAGAAGCCAAATTCTTCAAAAATTTCAAGAATCTTTATCGGAAAAATGGAGAGGGCAGGACAGTAGTTACTTTTGTGGTGACAGCTTCACACTTCTTTTGTTCATTTGAAATCTCTCATTCTCTGGGCAGGACCTTCATCTTGGATTGTTATTTATGGCTGCTCATGTTAGACTTCTCTTAGGACAAATAACAATGAAAGAAGCATGTGAAAAGAACACCAGAATAACAACTTTGATACAATAAGCTTTTAATGACAGTGAAAAAGGAACAAATTTTCAGAGCCTCTAAGAATGAAACTGTTCTCCAGATAGGGATACAGCCACATAGAATTGATTTTGGGTTTTTTTCCTGAATTTTAGCTCCTGATTTGCAAAAACAGGAACTATTTTGAGCAACTTTGTTGCATGTTCACATCAGGCAATTTAGAAATATGATGGAAGAAAAGTTAAAATAGGTACTGGAAGTTAGAGGTTAAGAGAAGAAATGCAAAAGGGGCTAAGGGATATGTCTTATGGTCATAGAATAGAGCACTAGAGTTTCAGACCTTGTGAACTCTGAAGCCATCACGTCTCATTTGTCAATTATACCTTGCTTGGGATATTTCAGTAGAATTTAGCAGGGGCCGCAGTTGCCACGGAGGTACCTGCCGAGCCGGTAGGAGTAAGGGCTGCAAGAGCCAAACCCATAGGATCTACCATACAGTCCCCTGTAACCAAGAGAGCTCCCATAGCCATAGAGACCACCATAGCCCAGGGAGCCATAGCCCCCATATCCAGACAGACCCCCATAGCCCAGGGAGCCATAGCCCCCATAGCCATAGAGACCACCATAGCCCAGGGAGCCATAGCCTCCCAGGCCACCATAGCCCCCAATGAAGGGTGCTCCGGAGGATCCCACAACTGAATCCTGGGGGAAAGAGCTGAGGATGGGGCCAGGGAGAGTGACGACCACGGGAGGTGGCTGGATCACAGTGGTGGTGTCAGGGCACTGACGGACACATGGCTCATTGCAGCTGTCAGCGAGGGGCTGGGGGCGAGCAACGCCACAGGCAGAGCTGGAGACCAGGTCGTAGCAAGACATCTTGTAGGGATGGATGTCAGTCTGTAAAACATGGTTGTTTATGCTAACATCAAAAAATATCAAACATTAGACTATGATGAAGTAGTCCAATAGCATATCAATCATAAATCTGGGATGAAAACCTATTTTCTATTGCTATTCCACCTAGCACTGTAATCTGGAGGCTAATTTTGACTTTGCCATCTTCATGTCGTGTACTTTCAAATTGGATTTTTGGTATTTCCAGATGAGATAATTTTGATAGTTCCTACTTAGTAAGTTTGATCTTTCCTGTTGTAAACTCAGCAGAAATCTGCTAAATGCAGCCACATACTACCATGTACATGAACTATTCTTAACCTTCTAAAATAGTCAAGGAACTCTTTGAAGCACTAAGAAGTTAGAAGTTCGGGATTCAAAACCGATTCTTCTGGATACTCTCTTTACAAGACCCAGTAACAAATGAGAAATCAAACACTATTTCAGCAGCAAACAGTCTAGAGACTACTGACAGCCTGGCAGTAACTGAAGAGGACTTGGTCCTAAGTTAAAATCAAGGGTTCTAGACAGCAAGGTAAGCTTAGAGAAGTTTGAGAGAAATCTGACTTACCCGGTTCAAGAAGGTGAGCGAGGTTGAGAGAAGTGGATGGAAAGACTTAATGCAGAGGGTTTTTATACAGCTCTGGTGATTGCCTGGAGGACATCAAGCATCCTATGCATGAGCTCATAATTAGGTACCAACCCCAAATTGTAGGACACGTAGTTCCTCAAACTGCTGAAACTGTTTTTGCTTATTGCATGTGCGTTGCAGGCATTTCAAGCCCACACATAGCGTGACATGTATACACCACCACAGACCTCTCTATTATTTACTGTCTTTATATGTGGAATTACGTTTTATTATTCCATTGCTCTCTTTAACATTAAGGGAGGATTTAAACTGACTTAAGATTCCTGCATAATTAGGATGACAGTCATATCTTTTGACCAGTGACAGGTCTTTTAGTGTAATCAGCAGTATACAAGGAGGCAAAATGCAATTTCTTTTAGAATCTCAAATGATGGCTGGAGACAACAAGGGTGGGAGTGTTCCTCCTACAGGCTTAGCATTTCTACTAGTCGTGAATATCTTTTAATGGCTTTTGGACAGTTCCCTACTAGTTGTCTTTCAGCCTTGGGCACAGAGAAATATTTCAACTGGAAATCCCAAGTCTATGGAAACTGATTTCTTTTCTGAGAAGTTTCACTGGGCTTGGCTTTCCTTCCTTTATTTTTTATCATGTTTTATTCTCCTACTGTTATGTGTTAGAGAGACATACCTAGGAACATACGAGTAGGAGAAATAGGTCCATCAGGCAACAAGACATGGCTACTGAAAGGGACTGTAGCCCTGACGCAACGAAGACAGGTTCTGTTGTATGTACCCTGGTTTGGTTTGGTGTTCGTTTGTTGGGGATTTTTGTTGGGTTTTTGTGGGTTTCTTTTTTTATTTGGTTGGGGTTTTCTTTCCTTAGTAGTTCAGGGAACATCAGCAAATCTCTGTTTCTGAACCAATGTGCCCTTTAAAAATAAAATTTACTTTCTTTTTTGTTAAAGTCAAAGAAATTAAGGTTCAAAAAATGTTATAAACCATAAACTGATTATGGAAAGACCCAAGTAACCTTAACTTGCCCATTTTAATGTGATAATCTCTCAGTAGTAGGGTGCATGCATCCTCCTACTTTATATACTTTTTATATTATTATGACGCAGTATGTATAAGCTAGTAATGGGTGTTCATGAGGCATTTGAAAAATCCCTTGGAATGTTCTCATAAAACTTTCAGAGGACTTTTTGCAGTATTACAGCTCAGGAAATCTCCATATGTATCATCAGATTTGGAAAAGCTCATAATTAAGAAATAATATGTGGTCTGAAGATAACCACGTTGATGATTATGATTACCAGGATAATAATACAGTATTACAACAATGGCATAAACAAAGAAAGAAACCTCAGCAAAAGCCAGGATTTGCCTTTCCCAGCTGATTCCCACCTCATAACTTCTCTCTACTGAAAGATGCCATCAATGTTGGGGTTAGCTGCAAGCTCAGTTGCAGACAAGGACCGAGATATTAATTCAATGTATACATTGATTATTTCAGTCTTTCACTCTTGAGCATTAAAAATATCAATATGTCTCCATTCAGACCTAAGTTCAGCTTTATGCTGTAATTTGAGGGTCAGATAAAACATAAGGCTGTTTTGGACATCTGCCACTGTGTGCTAGGGAATACTCACAGTACAATTTGATTCAGAGAGTATTGAGAATCCTGTTTGGATTCCAGTATGAACTGTATCAAAATAATAATAAAAATAATCCTAAGCAAACTAAAAATATGGCCCATCTTCCTGAGGGTTTATTGATCATAGAATCATAAACATGATAGACCATGTTTTATTTTTAAGATAAATTCTTATCTAATGGAATTGAAAGAAATGTCTTACCACAGTTTTTTTCTGATGAATGGCTGAGCGTCATTTTCATACAAGACAGCAAAAGAAGAATATCCATGTATAAGCAGCTTACTACATGGTGCAACTCTAAGGAGAATAGAAAAGTGATGTTAATTTAATGAATCATGTTTCAGGATGAAAGATGCATCAATTTCACCCATCATTTTTTAAGATGAAAGAACCGCATGTGATGTAATGTGTGTTATGTTAATGATAATTGAAATCAAGTCATAAACAAAAACAAAGCACAACAATTTCATCACTTTGTGGAGCTATCAATACAAAAAATGTGCCATGTCAACTAATTAGATCCACATTCACGAAACCAGCTTCTCATCCCTCAGGCAGTCTGAACTGTATAAAAGCTCTCTCCTCTCAGGGCTATTCCAACCTCTTCTCTTCATTCCTCCTCAGCTAACTGGTAAGTCTGAATCTGCTCTTTCCAGGTATTGGAATAGTTCTTTGTTCTACAATCTAATCTAGGATGGCTTTTTCCATTAAGAACAAGTGGGTAAAATTTTAGGTGAAAAGATACATCTTACAAAAATGATTAAAGGTGTTACAGACAGCTCTTCTCTGCTTCAGGGTTGGCATTTCATTGCAAAGTAACCTGGAAGTTTCTTCATATGGCAGAAAACTAAATTCATGATTGGGCCTCTTCCAACAGCTGAAGAAATTATGGGATTAGTTCAATATGTGTTCCTCTTCCCTTTATGGTTATATAATTAACTGGAAATGACTTGAAAAAAATTAAATTTTCATGGTTCACAAGGGAAATGCTGAGCTGAGAAACAAAACTTCCATTATCTCCAGTTTATTTTATTACAGATCCCTTAAAGTGCTTTTATATTAATTCAAGATGATTGGGCACGGACATTGCCAGAGATCAGGCACTGGCTAAGATAGAGTATCACACAGAGGAACTGAGAGCTGTTGGAATTGCCTTCCAAGAAATGTATTTAAGAGAAAGAGGGATCATGGAGGGAGTTTAAGGAGCTGACAGGGATTTTTGTGTCAAGGGGGGGGAACTTGTTTGGGGTGAGAAGTTTTTCAAGAGAGTTCAGGACCCAGAATCAAAACACTATGTTGTTAAGCTAGTTGTAAATATCTCAGTACCCAGATTCAAGGTGTGGAAACTAGGGACAGTAATCTTTGTAATTCCATTGTAATGGTCTCATTAAACGAGTTGCTGAGCAATATGAGTAGACAATGACTTATAATCCCTTTTCTGACAAGTCTCAGCACAAAAGAGATCAGTGAGAAGGAACAGCTAGAGTAATAAAATCCAGCATAACAACACATTCCATTCCTGGAGTCCCAGTACTTGCTGATCTACTGAGTCACCAAAACATCTGAGCAGAGAATTTTGCAGTTCTACGTCAATTTTAATTTCTAATAGACATCAGTTACTTGGTGTAGTTCAAAGCCCTCTTGTCTGAGAAAAGGTAGGGAACCCTATAGCACTTTGATGTATGTAAATAATTATTGTATTTGGTAAAATCAACTCTTTGGTAGATTGAGCTCCATCCCTACAAGATGTCTTGCTACGACCTGGTCTCCAGCTCTGCCTGCGGTGTTGCTCGTCCCCAGCCCCTCGCTGACAGCTGCAATGAGCCATGTGTCCGTCAGTGCCCTGACACCACCACTGTGATCCAGCCACCTCCCGTGGTCGTCACTCTCCCTGGCCCCATCCTCAGCTCTTTCCCCCAGGATTCAGTTGTGGGATCCTCCGGAGCACCCTTCATTGGGGGCTATGGTGGCCTGGGAGGCTATGGTGGCTATGGTGGTCTCTATGGCTATGGGGGCTATGGCTCCCTGGGCTATGGTGGTCTCCATGGCTATGGGAGCTCTCTTGGTTACAGGGGCCTGTATGGTTATGGAAGATCTTACGGGTTTGGCTCTTGCAGCCCTCACTCCTACCGGTTCGGCAGGTACCTCCGTGGCAGCTGTGGCCCCTGCTAAATCCTTCTGAAGTATCCCCTGACTAAAGAATGACTGGCAAATGCATGATATAGCTTCTATCTACAACTGAGTTCCTGAGTTTGGAGCAGAGCATTGAAGGCTTCCACTTCAAACAGTGGAGTCAGAATAGCTCCATATATTACCCTTCCTATTGCTTTCTTTGTTTCATCTCCTCTTCCTTGCCCCTGCCAGTGGCTAAATGTGTAACTCCACCATCATCCTAAAGGATGCCTGCTTATCCCTGAAACTGCCACCTCCTGGGAGAAGTCAGAAAGAACACTTCTCTTGAAGCCCGGGAGGACAACATGCCTGCCTCTGTTTTATGTATTTTTCTCCACTGCAATAAAAACGTCTGCATCCAGTGCTTGTCTCTGCACCTTTCTGTTAGAGCCCAGCTTGGGCTGAAAGTCTCCCTGGCCCTGCTGTGGCATGAGACAGTTCTAGCCAAGCCGCAGCAGTCTCCCAGTCCTGGCAGCAGAGCTGGGCTGAGTTGCCTCTGGGGATGCCCCACGGCCCTGGAAGCTCTGGCCACATACAATCTTGCTTCTAAGAACCTCTCTGCCCAGTCTTCCATTGCTACTTAGCTGAAAATAGTGTCTCCTCTACACTAATCATTCCAGTTGCCAGACATCCAGTAGTTAGCACAGATTTTCTTTTCACTAGTTAATTTAGTGCTTGAATTCCTTTTAATTTTACATCTTCTCAAGAGATACACTAGAAATCATTAAAATGTGATTAAAGACAAAGTAAAAAAAATGTTGCCTGAAGTTCAGTCAAAGCATGTTCTGAAAAAGAACAATAGCAGGAAGGTAAATAATAGGAAGCAATTTTTAAGATGGATATCTGATGAGCAAAGATGAAGCACTGCCTCTTTTTTGTTACTCACTGCTGTGATAACAGTTGCCTCAGGGAAGTTTTGGCTGAGTGTGTAAGTCATCTGAATGAAGTGAAAAGAATAAGAACTAATACATTAGAGATGATTTACCTGAGCATTTCACTGAGTCTCTTTCAAAGAACGACTCCACATGTGGAGGTATAATTTCTTGATCCCATGTCTGTGTCATGGAATAGCAAGTTTGATTTTAAGAGGTAACTTCAATGTCCCCCCCAAATGTAACTGGATATGTCGGATGGCTATGTGTTACAAGAAGTAACAAGTTGAAATGAAAATTAGTCTCTAGTACACACAAATCTCACTTTTAAGAAAACACTGTTTCATTTTACTGATTAGCAAGTATTTATTGATAATATTTTGACCAAAAAGAAATTATTCACTGAAAGGCTCTTCTGCTTCATCTCCATTGTCCCAACACTGCCTATCCTCATGGCCCTGGGATTTTGGGAAAAGTCAGGAGAGATGTCAGGGGTGTCTGGAAAGGGACTGGAGCTTGCAGGACCCACCTGAAGAGCCCAGCGCTTGACCCATGTGTGTCTGGGATTTGTGAAGAACCCAGCAGCTGAGCTGCAGAAGAAAGTCTCCTGCCTTTGGCACAGCAAGAAATTACTCTTTGTTTCTGCTGCTGCTCTCCAGGCTCACATGGCTTGAGGCCACTCAAAGACACTGCTGCTGTGAATTCCCAGGAGCTCAGCAACCAACCTCCTTGTTCCTGTCACACCAGCCCCGCATTTCCTTGGCTCAGGTGCCTCTCTTGTGCTAAGAAAAGCCTTCTTTCCTCCCAGCTAGTTCAGCCCGGGGCAGTTTCTGAGACAGCTTTACAAAACAAGGATGCCTGGTCTCAGAATCATAGAATGGTTTGAGTTGGAAAAGACCTTAAGATCACCTAGGCCATGGGCAGGCACACCTCACACTAGACCAGGTTGCACAAGGATCTGTCCAACCTGACCTTGAACTCTGTGAGGGGTAGAGCATTCACAACTTCTCTGGGCAACCTGTGCCAGAGCCTCACCACTCTCTCAGTAAAGAACTTCTTCCTTATATATAACCTGAACTTCCCCTGTTTCAGTTTGAACCCATTACCCCTTGTACTATCATGATGAAGAGCCCCTCTCCAGTACCCCTGTATGCCCCTCTAAGATATTGGAATGCCTCTATTAGATCACCATGCAGCCTCCTTCAGGCTGAACAGTCCCAACTTTCTTGGCCTGTCTTTATAGAGGAGGTGGTCCAGCCCTCATATCATCCTCATGGCCTCCTCTGGACTTGCTCCAACAGCTGCATGTCCTTCTTATGTTGAGGACACCAGAACTCCTCTCTGCTTCCTCTGTTTCTCTTTTGCTCCACACCAGAGTACTTACGCTAACACAGAGCCTGTAAAAGGTACTTCAGTGTAAACCATGTCTGATCACAGCTGAACACTTGACTTCCAACTGCTGACTTTTTCCACTGATTCTCTCAGTAATGCAGCGTCAGACAGGTACCAGCAAGCTCCCAATTAGATGTGTGTTGTGTCAGACAGTAAGTGCCTAGCCCAAGATAGCAAGATTGGTGAGAGTTATTAGCACCCAGCTGACATGATTACATAGCTTCTATTTGGGCTGGATGCCTGTTCAGGGTGAGCTCATGTTTGATTGCAAAATAGCACATAGAGATGCACCTCTATCAGTGTCTCATATTATATGGGAGTTAGAGGAATGAACAGAGTTTACTACATTAATTACACATGGATAACTCTCAGAAAACCTCTATTTATTTCCATTAATGACATTGGCACATGCTTTGGAAGCATTCTGTTCTATCTGCTGATAACATAAAGCTGAGTGACATTAAACAGGAGAAAATCAGGCTTTAAGACAGGAAAAACATGATGGCTTAACTGATGGGAATAACAGTAATGTTATTCCCCAAATGCCAGTAATATAGTACAAAGCTATGTAGTTGCTGACTATGGAGAAAAGATCTGGTGTAACACAAGATATAATCAGAAAGAAGTGACAGAAGAAGAAAGTCTCTAAGAAGCCCCAATAGGTGATGGTAAAGTACAAAGAGATGGCACACTCTTGAGTGAATCCGTGCTAAATACAGAATATCACAGAGTAGTGATACTATAAGCAGAAACTGTAAAAGGAGGGGGAAGAGCAGGCTTATTTTGTCCTTACTGCCAACGTGCCATTATTTCTCCAAAAGAAAATGTGAATACAAGAAATGTGAATGGCACCAATCTGAAATTAAAAGAACTCACACATACATCAGTAAGAGGTAGAATAATGTTCTGGGATGTGTCATCAAGAGCAAAAATGAAGAAAAAGACAATCTGAGTTTGATTTTTGAAACCAAGGTAGTAATAAATACCCTTAATGCCAAATGGTGGAAGTTTTATAAAATTATGAAGTTTTGTCCAGTGAGAAGGAAGCATCACATGTCCTTCTGGAAAGCCAGTAGCTAAGTCAAGATCTTCTAATACATTAATGTCATGGGACACATATATACCTTGACACTTATTTATATAATAGTATTCACATATAAAGAAGCATCTATAGATCAGTCACCTGCTACCAATTCATTGTTACAGTTCGGCACTTAAAAACTCCTCTCGACAATTAGGGAAAATTTTCAACAAGCTTCAATTTGATGCTGCTGGGCATGGGAGAATACCATGGCCTTGCTGGCGGGGCCCCAAATAGAACCAGGAAAGCCTGTAGCCCAGGCTGGCAGTGACAGAAAGGTGCAGAGGCAGTCATTGGATGCACTCTTGTTTTATTGCAGGAGAGAAAGACACATTAGGCACAAGTCAGAAGGTTTTCCATCCGAATCTCTGGAGAGTTCTTCCTTCAAACTTCTCCCAGTTGCTGGCTGCTCTAGAGACAAGGAAGCTCCTTGTGGGATTCTGGTGGAATAAGACATTTGGGCACGGGCAGGAGCAAGGAGGAGGAGAGGAAGCGTCACGGAGAGAGGGAAAGCATGGTAAAAAAAAGAGGAGGGCTAAGGGTGAGGTGTCCCAGGAACTGTTGGGAAAGTGGGGCTGGCTCTAGCAGGAGCTACAGGAGTTCCAGAGCCTCTGGCTGTAGCGGGGCAGGACCAAAGGGCTGATGGCGGAAGGAGCGTAGGGTCTGCCAAAGGTGCAGAGGCCCCCCGAGCCCTGAGTGGCCCCGACACCGTAGAGGCCTCCCAGCCCCAGGTTGCCCCCAAAGGCG
>JAOEHX010037128.1:29364-42444 GCA_025448015.1 Bolborhynchus lineola
ACGCTCCCAGGCCCGCCCCACGGTGGCTGCGTGCGGCTCCCGGCCCCGGGCGGGCGCGGCTCCCTCGGACCCGCCTCCCGCAGCCGCTGTCTGGGATGGGGATGAGGCGCCCTGCGGGGCCCAGAGCGACAGGAGGTGGTTGCGGTGGGGTGGCTGTGAACGAGGGGAACGAGAGACGGGAAGTCCGTCGGCTCCGCACATGCAGGAGGGGTCCCTCGGCTCCGCACACGCGGGGGGGGGAAGGGGAGCTGGGGCGTCTGCTGAGAAATAAGGACAGGGAAAAGAGCGGCTGTCCCCCGTGTTGCACCCGCACCCGGGGCTATCGGTACTGACCCAGATCCGCAGAGATTCCATCCCCTCTCCTCCCAGCTGGTGGGTTCTTATTTTGGGGAAAAGGGGAGCGGGACTGCGTGTGTGTCTGTGCTTGAGATCAGCGGGACTGCGCATACATTTTTTGCATTTTTGGCTTTGCAGAAGGCAGCACTTCCTCAAGACGTCAAAACCAGATCTGAGCCTGTTCACAGCTCATGAAAATACTTTGTACTTCCTCTTGCTGTTCTGAGGGTTAAATAAGGTTAAAAGTTGCAAGAGTGGCAGAGCAGTGCTTAGTCTCCCCCTCCCCTAAAAGACAAGTCTGTGAGTCATTTACAGAAAGAAAGAAACAAACAAAAAGCCTGCAAGTAACAGTGTTGGAAGCACGCATAAGAATGTCTAGATATTTGTTCATACCGGGGTTTTTCTTGGCAAGATCTTTAAATGCGAGAAGCCATGACCACAAAGTCAGTACAGCACTATGCCAGTGAACCAGAGAGCTCACAGCTGCGTTCTGCCTGGGGCGAACGCCTCGAAGGAAGGGCCTGGGTGCACCGAGAGGTGTGATTCTCATGAATAAGGCAAGCTGTGAAGCGCTGGGAAGCCGAGCGATTTGGTAGAGCTGTGAGCACGTAGGGTCTGCTGCAGACTTGACCCTCTGCCCTTTCACTCCCTCTGAGCAAGCATCCCAGAGCAGCATCACTGACATGCTTTAACTTCTTGCCTTCACGCAGGCTGTACCCAGATGTCCTTGAATTGTTCTTTGGTCTGAAAATTCCAAATTTTCTAGTTAGAAATTAATTTGAGTGACATACTTAGTCTATTAAAAGCCTTGGTGTCTGTTACTGAAGCACATATTTAATATAGCTACCCTTGCAGCACCCAGCTTAGTAGAACACTAAGCTGCTGGCTTGCATTTTTTATCCTCAAGTACCTTTTAAAAGAAGTAAATCGCATTGCTCCGCTTTTGAACAGGAAGAACAGTCACATGGAAAACTGGAACCAGGAGATAGAACTGAATCTCAGATTCTCAGATAACAGCTTTGTGTCCTCTTTTACTTATCTTTCTGGGGCATGCCTTCTGACTGCTGTGTAATGGGCATATCTTTAGCTGGATGCTTTTACAAAAGAAGAGGCAACTGTCACCCATCATCTGGAAATATTTGACTCCATTAGTGCATGTTATGTGTATGCACACAGATTGTCTGCACTGAATGCATCAGGGACTTAGCCAGAAGAATATTTTGATTCTTGATACAGATAGTAATGAGGAGCTAGAAAAGTCCAACTTTTAAATCCTGCCAAAACAAAAGGACTGTTATATATTGATGAAATGACCTGTAGAACACCTACATAGCTTTAGTGTCACATACTGCACTAAATACTGAAGTTGAACAGCCTATAGTGGCATGGCAGGCAAGTGATACATTTCAGATTCTCAGCTTTCCACAATGATGTTAGAGACCAGGAAATAATTGTTTAACTGGCTACTTGTGTATTATCCAAGCCAACAGTAGCTATCTGTGCTAAACTGTTATGCTAGTGG
Organism: Bolborhynchus lineola; assembly: GCA_025448015.1. Lineage (NCBI taxonomy): Eukaryota > Metazoa > Chordata > Aves > Psittaciformes > Psittacidae > Bolborhynchus > Bolborhynchus lineola. Next base: position 31,223 of record JAOEHX010037128.1, read on the forward strand.
TGGTGTGAGACAAATCTAGTTTGAGGCATGTTGGTAGGTTTCAGATTCCTCAATGAAGTCGTCTCTTATTCCTTGGAGTTTGTGAGGGATTTCACATAGTGCCCAAGTTTTGTCTTTGAAGAAGTGCAGGATTCCCATTAAAATTCTGTCTCATGTCTACCAGCCCCATGCCAATGTTTCAAACGCCTTAAACTTTCTCAGATGAAAGAATGTGCTTGCATTTACACAAGTGAATTGTGCCTCTAAATGTAGGTATACAGACACCTGCATGTTATTAGATGTTAATTTGGTGTCTGTTCTCCCATTACAGTCAGTAGTAGGGTCCAGGCCTGATGCTTTCATACAGTTGTCTTGCATATCATGAGAAGCAGGTGGGTGCCTACAGTCAGTTCCCTGGTGAGCAACACAATGGAGCAGCCACAAAGAGGTTGTGTTATCACAGCTCAAAGCTACCCAGGCTCTGTTGACACAGGTCCTGATCCACAGGTAGGATAAGCAGATGTATTCAGGGCTTCTTAAGGTGCGCTTGGGTATCATGCCTTGTTTTCTACTGCTCTTCAAAAGCATCAGATCTCTTGTCGGTCCTTGTGACCTGTGTCAGGTAACTCAGAATGCCCACTGCTATGCAAATTAATCTGTCTTAACTACAATAGGAACTTGGACACCTAGCTGATGACACCTTCATCCAGATGTCTAAAATTTAAGAGTCTGAATCCCACACTGAATTTTATCCAAACCAGTTTGCAATCCCAAATGTCAGGCAAATTTAGCACTTTTTTTTTTTTTTTTTTTTTTTTTCAGGTGCTGGCCTCATAATATCTCCTGTATTTTGAATGCTGTCACAGTGTTGAGGGTTTTTTTTTGGGTTGGGTTGGGTTGGATTTTTTTTGGTTGTATTTTATCAGGAATGGTTCATAAAGTCACTTACAATGTTGGCAGATACTTGAACTTCTGTCTACCTGGAAGAGAATTGTTTATTCTTTTGTAGAGGTTGGTGCCTTGCAAGTCTTGAAATTCATGGCTTTGTGCAGAATTACACTAGCAGTCATCTGGATGCAAACTGGTCTCAGAACAGATGGGAATATGAGTTTTCAGCTTTTGATGTTAAGCTTGCTAAGCAGAACTAATGTATTTATCTAGCAGTTTTCTTAAGTATTGCATGTAGGAGTCAATTTGTGAATAGAAGGACATCTTAATGCTCATTTTTGCTTTGTGCAGGCTGAAATGAAGGTTAGTACAAAGAGCATTTCTTGGAAAAAAGAAAGATATAGAGCCCAGTTCAGAGGTTGCCAAATTTAAAGGGAAGTGTCTTCAATTTCAGTGGCCATTGAATCAGCCCCTTAATCATCTCCTCATTCTGGAAGTACTTTATTTTTGTGGTTAACATGGAAAAAAAGGATAATGCTAATATATTCTATGAAGTAAATTATATGAATATTCAGTAGGATCCTGTCATCACTTGCATAATTCACAATACCAGTGATATTGTTTGGAATTGTAGCTGTTCATCACTTGTGAAGATGAACCTCAGTGCTATTTTGGAATTTAGGGACATAATTTTCTTCTCAGCTGTACTGCTGAACATTAGGAGTAAAACCTTTTGATACAAATGGAAGGAGGAGAAGGGAGTTAATCTATCATTTTATGACTCTGAATTTTGTCTGAAATTGTTTCTCATGACAGAATTATGCTGCTGTGGTTTTGTCAGTATTTTTCTCTTGAACCAATCATTAGTAAGGGAGCAATGATGTCTTCTTCATCTCAGTTGTTGTAGATATAGTCAGCTTGAAGAGCTTGCTTTCTCAGCATACATTGAGCCTTTACTACAGTAAGCCCTCCAGTTTATTTCTTATATCAACTGATACATGACATTGGAAGAAGCATGGACAGCCTGCTCTTTGTTGACAAGGGACCAACCGTGGCAGATTAGAGCAGCTATGCCACTCACTGAAAATGCAGGAGCCTCAGCTGGAAATCTGACCTGTATTAATCTACCTGTTTGGAAGTCAGTATATAGAAAACAAAAACCCCTTTAAAATACATGTACATACCTTGAATGACACACAATAAAAATGTGTTTATTTTGTACATTAATTGTCTTAATTAGACATTCAATGCACAATTATTTTCATCACCAATCTTAAACAACTTTACTTATGAGAGTGATATGACTAAGCTTCTGGTATAGGCTTTTGAAGATACTAATATGCATGCATACAGTATGCATACATTTTATAAAAAGATAAAATTTATAACTTAAAAATATATTTTTTGTTATTTTTTAGCAATTCAGAGTAATATACATTAAGTAATGGGACTTTGGCTATGTAACTGTATAGGAATGTGATTAGACCCTAGGACTTTTTTGGCATATGGTTCTCAGTTGTAACTACCTTTTTCAAATAAACATGGACAAAGGGTAATAATAGTGTTCATATACACTGAGACATGCTTCTTGTTAATTCTGTAGCACTGAAAATCATAAAAACAATTAACAGGAAACTTACCTTTTTAATTCAAAAGTTTATCGAGAAGCAAATATGGAAAATTTAATCATTTTGTGTGCTGCTTCTACAGTGAAACTGCAGGATGTTTCAGTGGATTACATTGTAAAAAAATAGCTCAGATTTGCTTGAAATAATACGCCTACTGCAAAACAAATAGTAATAATTTCAATAGCTAACTGGATAAGTAATGTTTCATTTATCACCATTAATAAGAAAATGTCTAAGTACCAAACTGTTTTAAGCTGGTCGGCACAAACCCATTTTCATTTGCATCTAGCAAGATGTATCCTGGCAACCGTATATTTTTGGATTCATAACAATTTATTCATTTAATTCAATGAGGTAACCAGTACTGCAAAAATCATGACGATTTGAGATGGATAAGTTCTATCATTCAGAGCTAGGAATCCATGTGAGTAATTTATTTTTTTTAATAATCTATTGAACATTTCCATCAGTGTACCTACCCAGCTAAAATATTTATCTGACAGGGTTCACATACTTTTACTCCAAAATGGAAAGCAGCAGCAACCCAAGCTGTGTCCTGGGAAGTAATGATTATCCTACACCACAGCCCTGCTCCTACTACATTATTTTCTGAGATTCCTCCTGCGATTTTCCACAGACTCACATGGAACTGATAGGGGGAAGAGGAAGAGCAGAAGCTCCAAGCCCTGACCACATCTATGCATGCTGACTTGAAAATCTGGTAAGCTAATAGAATACCTACAGCAAACACTAGGTTTAAGTGATATGAATTGTGTGCGAATGTCACTGAAAGGACATTTTTCAGAAGCCTGTCTTCTGGTTTTGGTGGATATGTGTGAATTGTTATAGAAGAAGGTTTGCAGAAAGCTGCGTATCTTCAGTATATTCTTCTATTATCAAAACAGTTTTATTGAGAAGATCTAAGGAGTTCAGCTGGGACAAAGCTCTGTTTGCAGAAACATATTTGGTATAATACCTTTGTAAGCACCAAATGTCTGTACGAAGAATTTATTTCTTTTTTTCCACTTGTGTTCTTTAAGAGCTTTCCGTCTGGACCAGAATCACTGAGCCTGAATACTCTTAACAAGCCAGGCCTATATAGTTCCTTCTAAAACAACAATGAAAAATGAAGCTTCCTGTAGCAACATAGCTGGTACATTGAACCAGCATCCTGCCAGCCTGCCAGCTGGTTATCAATGTACATGATGGCTACTGTTCCACTCTAATATAATAATCTGGATATACCAGTGTATATCCAGACTCAGTTATACCCAGAATAAATTCAAAATTGACAGCTCAATCACTTTTCCTGTACTTGTACCAGAGCTAAGTGTATGTACAGCAAGAATGGGTCAACAGTTTGTGAAGCAACTTCTGAGCCACTAAGTTTTCAGGTGCCTTAGGACCCATCCATACATGGTACTGACCAACACAATATTCAGAACGTGCTTCATGAGATAACCAATAGAGCCTTCCTTGAGTACAACTGGCTCTGTCAAAACAGAGGACTACATAGCTGATGAAAATGGAAATTTCAGCCATCTCAGTTTGCCTCATTGCAACATTGCAGTCAGTGAACTTAAGTTTGACTGGAGTCTTTGTTAAAGAGTTAAAAGGTCAGAACTCCATTTGATGTATGAAGTGATGAGCAGTTGCTACAGGAAATTACGCAAACATGTTAAAGTAATAGTTGGGTTGCTAAATTATATTCTTTGCTTTTGTAATAGGAAAAGCAAGGGTTTGAATTGCCCATACAATCTCAGTGTGGATCCCAATGCATATACATTATGATATTTTTGCTAACTCCATATACATGAATATAAACAAGCACACATAGCCTCTGACTCAGCCAGAAAGCAGGAGGGGTGCCCAACTGGACTACAGGAAAAGTAGATGCAACTCTTGATTCTGATATATCCTAATTCTTAACTCTGCAGCTTTAAGGACTGTATTTAACACATGGATTACAGTTGTTTAAGGAATGCATCAAACTAAATAAGATCTAATACCCTGTCTTGCACGCACTATTTGGAAAAGATTTGCAGGATCCAAGCTCTCCTTTGAAAGGGCATTAAGTTGTGAATGAATGTTATCTTCTCAGTTTCACTGTAATGCAAAGGACATGACCACTCACAGCTGTTTGTCAACTTCTTGTCTGTGTTTATTGTCTCCAAAGATTTGCTGGGATGATTTGCTAATATAGTCAAAATGAGACAGGTTAGATTAAACAGTTTTACTTGTAGGTCTTTCCTGGGTCACCTCATTTCAACTGAACCATGTTATGATATGCTTACCTTGTCAACTCTGCAGGAAGGCATGAGTAAATGTGACAACTTCCAGTACAATGTGGAGAGAGAGATGGGCAGGTTGTTCCTGGAGTGCACATCTGCTTAACATCCATCAAACTTAAGGAATTCAAAACTGGATTTGCTATTCTACAATTATTTGGCTCTTCTGATACAGCAAAATACTTAAAGCACATGCTGTCAGTTTTATTAAAGTCACTTGGGTTTATCTGTTCCTGTTTATTGGGTTTGATGTATCAAAATAAATCTCAGGACATATAAAATCACTAGGTGTAAATCTATTTATTTTTTTCTCCTGCAGGATGCTTTTTTTCCCTTTCCCTGTGTTTCACAAATTGTAGGGGACCTATCCTACATGCAAAGCAGTAGAAGACTGTCTCCTCTCTCTTTTCTGTTTTTATTGGAGATCAAGGACGATAAATAAGTTTAAAATTGTCTTATGTATTTTATTTATCTGACAAAACCCCCCAAGTTCCATTTTTTTTCCTCTAAAATCTGAAGAGTCAAGAATGGCACCTCTTTAAAAAGGAGTGCTTCTTAGTCAAAAGTTCAAAGGAAATTTAAGTGTAACAGCACTCAATTTTTAGATGGTGCCAACATGAAAACAATTTAAGGCCTCTACAAATCTAGGCATTCCGAGCTGAGGCTATCATTCACCTAGTTTGTAGTACAAACAGCACAGCAATAGAACTGTTAGGAACATGGATACAATGCTTTCTTCACATCCAAAAGTACATTATTGTCTTATGATAGAATAATTGTAGCCCACATACCATTCTCTTGCTAGATGATGTTAAAACTACTTTAAAAAGGTAGATGTCTGTGTTAATAGTAAACTGTCTCAGCCTTTTCTGGTATCTAGACTGGGAAAGCTAAACACATTCTCCTGAGTTCTCTAACACTGCATCTCTTTGTGCAAGCATTGAGTTTATATGTAAATGAAATCAAATATTACTTATCTGAAAGATAAATACAGTGGTAATTATATATCCTGGTTTCGGTGATACTTGGTTGCCAGCTGGGGTTAAACCACAACATTATGAAAAGTCAATAGTCAGCAGTCAAGCAGATGTTTATAATGAACAATAATTAATGCTGAGTCAATTATAAGGATAAATGAAAAGTTCATTTATATGAGTAGAAAAAGACCTGTTTCCACAGTAAGTTGAACAGTCATAGGATCACAGGATCATAAAATAATTCATGTTGGAGGGGACCTCAGGCAGTTTCTAGTCTAACCTCCAGCTCAGAGCAGGGTCAGCTGTGAGAACAGACCCTGTTACTCTGGTGTTTATACATCTGGGTCTTGAAACCCCCCAGGAATGGAAACTGTGTAGCACCTCTGGGAAGCTGTTGTATTCCTGACTGCCCTTGTGCTGAAAAGACTTTCTTACATCCAGTCTAAATCTTATTTTTTTGCAGTGTACATGCTTTGCATCTCCTCCTCCTGCCATACATCACTTTGAAGATCCTGGCCCTATCTTCTTGATAACTTTCTCATGGGCATGGGAAAGTTACTGTTAGTCCCCTCTAATAGTGATATACAGTAGTAAATCTTTGCTTCATTTTTCCTATCAGTTGCTGTGAATAGGAAATAAATATCTTACACCATCTCACTTTCTTCTGTTTACCCAGCAAGGTCACCTCTGTTAATCCCCTGTTACCCTCCTCTTTTGGCATTCATTCACCAAAAGTCCCCAATGCCATCTTTACATCATGATGTTGCCTTGAGCTTATACTCTAGGGAGACAAGCTCCTCACTTGCTGCTAGTGATAAAAAGTTTCTAGGGGTCAGAAAGAGCATCTTGTTGCATTGGCATTGCTTCCTTCAATAGTCCTGATTAGATATCCCACAGTTCTACCTTGTACAGTTATTTCAGCTTTGTCACTGTGATGCAAAACGAAGTATTTCTCTGATGGCATAGTATGCACAGCCTCTTGTAGCTCATTAGTAGGTGGCAACAGAGCAGTATTTCTTCTGTGGCAAAAATTATGTTCATTCAGTTATTAGAAGGAAAAACTGAACACTGAATTTTAGAACAATTAATTTTGCATAAAATAAATGAAAGTCATAAAAAAGCTTTTCATCAGCTCCTTAGAGATCTTATAAGAGGAGTGGAGCATGTTCTATCCTTTAGGTCTTTCAGTACACTTTCTACATTTCTTTGCTTATGAGACAAGGCTTACTGCTGCTGGTATCACTTTTAAAATGAGCTGTAGGACTGAACTGAAAGCTATGTTTCAGTGCAGCCTTAACAAGAAAATGTCTAACTGCATCACAGCTTCTGTCAGGATGAAAACAGAAGAAAACCATAGATGAATATGGAAAAAGCATTAAAAAATCTCCTGGATAAGACAGTCTCTCTGTCTCAAAGATGGCAGATGAGAAAACAACTAAAATACCTTTTCTTGTCATCATGACTAGATCAAATCAAAAGCAGATCTATCTTCATTACAGAGTTTGAAATTCAGTTAAAATCTGAAAGAAAAGTGTGACTTAGGTGGATACTGTATAGTACTGCATTCAGAGTACAGCATGCAGAGCTGAAATGAGCTCTGCCTTTTGCTGAGATTCGAGATGGGGGAATAAATTTCCTTTCTGTGTGTTTCATATGTGCGACTAGTGATTACTGATGATATTTTCTTTATCCTGAAAGTTCATCAGTAATAGGGAGAGGCATGCAATGTGCAACACATAATGTGCCATTAAGATTTTTTCCTTCCCAGGCATTGGTTTATATCACATTTTGTACTGAACTGTACTGACTTCTTCCCACCAAGTAAAGCACAGTACAAAGAGGATGCTTAATGCAAGAGTCAGTGAGGCAATTAGTGTTTTATTCAGACAAGCAGGTTCAATTCATGTGGTATCAAATAAGCACTTCCAGCTCTGCTTCCCTCACAATCTTTACTAGTAATTGGGCACATCTAGCTTGCAGTTTGCTGTATAGCACAAAGATGATGACGTGGGCCATGCTGCTGTTTGCAGTCCATTGATTATCCTACAGAAAACAGGGAAAAAAGGGAAAAGGTGAAAAGTCGTATTTTAACCTCTAAACAGCTATGGAACCTACTAACTTTAGGGTCTGGTTCAGGGTTTCAATGTCTGGGGGAGAACAGCTTTCAGATCTCTAAAGGGCCCTCTCTTTCCAAGTGTAACTGCTGTGTGAAGCTCAGTGAGAAGAAGCACAGATATGCATATTCAGTTCTGGGTACAATAGCTCCATTCTCACTGTCAGGTCAGCAGTCAAGTTCAGTGTAACTCCTCCTTCTGTTTCTGAATCGGGACTTTATGGAAATGCTGGGGATTTTTAATAAAGCAACTCTGCTGTGAAACCAGTCTGCCCTTCATGACAGCTCTTTGCTAAGCAGCACCAGTGCAGAGCTTATTAACTCAAAATTTTAAAGTTCAAAGGCAGCATCAGGTTTCAGTAGGCGTCTCTCCTCATCTGCTCTTCACAGCAATATGATTTGTTACCACCCATATTTTTATTACACAAGTAAGGTCTGCATGCTCTTGCTGTTGTAACACTTGGTCTGTTTTTGTAGCTAATGAACCATTTACACACTTTTTCTCAAAAGCTAGAGCTTCAGATCTTTAAACTGATTCTCAGGCTTTTTGTGCCTAGACTCAGTTGCAGTTTGATTTCTAATCAGCAGCAAGCTCCTCCATAACCCTGGAAATGGTCATTTTCAGTGACCCATAGCACTGTGCAAAATTAAATTCATGTGTCATAGAGCAAATAAGAATATTATTCCATTACTCTCAGTAATTCATATGAGCTGACTTATGGTCAAATCTTGCTTCACAGACTATAATTTCTTCTGTCCTTTTGAATTTTAGTGTAACAGCCTTTGCAAAGGAACTGTTGCTGGTGATTATAATCTTGAGTGAAATCGGCATCCAGAATATTTTTAAATTTTTTAAACCAAAAATGCAAAGTGTGCAATTTCTGGCAAGACTCAGATAAACAGTTTTCCCCCCATGATTGTTATAGAAACCCTAAAAAAACCCACAAAAGCTTAAAAAAAAAATCTGCACCAGTTAATGGGAATTTCTCCTGGTTTTATACTAATTCAATTGCTCTGAGTTACAGTCACATGGAGTCCAGATTTTAAGTGCAGAGGGTTTATAGTAGTGCTAAGTGCATAGAAAATTATTTCCTTTAAATGACACATTCTTGTGGCTCCTGCCTGCTGCCAAAGTATCAGCTCTTCAGTTCACTTATCATTGAAAATCCAGCCACTGGCTTGAATGTGCTATGAACTTGGTGACTGGGCCTTTGGGTCCATTATTTGAGGATGTATGGTTGTAAACTTGCTGCTTTCCTTCTTCATCCCACATTAATCCTACAGATAGCTGCTGAGGATCCATAGTCCAGTCTCCCTGGGTGACTTTCTGCTGATTGATAATCCTTTCTCAGCAACTATGAGAAGAATTAAGCTTCAGTCGTAACTAAAAGGGTTTGGAAAACAGTTCTGAGGACAGCCAGGCCTCTCAGTAAGCAGAATACAGTGGGTTTAAAAAAAAAAAAAAAAACAATTATAATAATTTTTTCTTAAATCAGTGTAATTTTCTGGGATCATTTTCACATGTGACAATTGGATTCAATGGGAGCTGCATGGGTGTATCTGAGGAACACCTCAAACTGATGTATTTTTTTTCCAGGATAAACTCAGCTTCTTTTTTGTTGTTGTTGTTCTTGTTTGTTGGTATTTTTTATCAAAGTTTCCATTTTCTGTGCAGGAAGTTTTCACCAAAGGACCTTGGGTGTCTGAAATGGTATGTGGCAAATCATGTGAGGAGGCAGTAGGGTAAATAGGATGCCTGTTAACGAAAGTGAATTTCCTTCTACACCGTCATTATTTTTCTCATGCTAACTTTCCATATCCTGTAAATAGGAACCTCAGCTCGAGCAGGAAACACATGTGCATATGTTCTTGTCATTGAAAAAAAATGATAGAGATAAAGATAACTGGCAGTGAACTTTTAGACTGCAGTGTTTTGTGAAAAGTCACAAACATACCAAGAGGATTTTTGTCAAGAAAACACGAAGCATGAAGTTGTAAAATAAGAGCTGAAAATGAAGAATAACGTTTATTAAATTTTCTTAAATAAACCTGAGGATTCTGATTTCCTTTTCTTCAGGCTAAAGCCTTTTTGTGTACATATAATAGAACCCCCCAAAAAACCTCTAATAACAAGAATTCAATTTTGAAGTCTTAAAACTTCTATAATACTGTATTTTCATAGTCCTATAGCTGTCAAGGGCCAGTTTTATGTTAGCATAAACTTCTATAGCTCAAATTGCTTGTGAAGTACTTGCATGTGTAAAGTAACCTGTGTACATACAGAAAAATTAAGATTATTTTACAGTGCAACAAAAACTCATCACTTCAGAATTGTTCTTGAGGGAGACTTTATATACCTTGCACAGAAAAATATTGCATAGACGATTGAGTTTTAATGCAGTTTGGGAGTGGAACTTCAGGGACCCAAGAGAGAATCTGATGAAGAAAATTTCTAATAGCTTTAATTACAGAAAGACTACTTGCAAGCAGTAAGGAAAAATGTGACTCCTTATCCATGTTTTTCCATACACAGCTGGGCATATTAGGACTGTGCTGTTTTCTGTGCACTTCAGTAAGGCATAATGGCCATGGTGGCTGGATAAATTGCTGAGAACAGCAGTAACAGGTCAGGAATATCAGCATAGATACGTGTTATAAAGGAAAAATAAAGAAGAAATCTTACAATGCATTTGAGAAAAATGTAACCTTTCTATAGCAGCTGTCATCTTAAAAAAAAAACATATAGGTGATGCTTGTGGTGATGAATGGAAGTTGTGGTAATTGGGGATGAGGCTGGAATTTGATGACTTAATCTGGAAAGCAGTTTTCAAAATCCCCACTATTTCACAGATACCTCAACATTTCATTGGTAGTGTTTCCTATGCCTTGATTTGAGGCTTTACTTAAAACTGCTGCCATTTTAGAGCAAGCATCTACACCCTTATTTCACAAGCCCATTGTAGGAAGCAGAAATAGGTACTTTGCTTCAGCCATGTGAGGGTGCAAATATCCAACACATTCCTGATGCACTCAGAGAGCAAGGCACCTCTACCTGACAGCCTGTCTGCTGCTTATGATCAAAGCTGGTACATATACTTGCAGGTCCTGTGCAAAGGATATGGAGTATGGAGCTTCTCTCATTCATTTTTTGCAGAAGACAGCTTGGGAAGAGCTAGGATTTTCTACATTTCAAATGAAGTATCAGGGAGCAGCAGAGTGCTTGGCCAGGTCAGGTGTGTGGAGAATCGAGGGTGCTTTCACTCCCCAGGCTCAACTCCTCAGTGCCAGAGCCCAGGATGGAGGACCGGGGTAAGTCACGGCCCCTGCCATGAAGCACCAGGGCCAAGAC